>JAQFYC010007508.1:0-10365 GCA_034694165.1 Tomocerus mixtus
TTTGGTTCTCATCCCCCCATTTAATTTAGGACAGTTTAGTACTTAATTAACATTACATAATAATAAGTAATGCGAGTGGAGATGCGGGGTATCGAATTCCTTTTCGAAATCGATGTGAGTGACAGAAAGTTGTGATTGCCAGATTTAGTTTAAGAATTTTTTCGCCGAAATTTCGGCGAACAAATAATTTGCAAAAACAAAATCTGCAATTTTTTTCTTCAGTTGTCCTAATCTGTCCTCACTCAAACCGAAGTACGACTCACAAATGCCAAGAATATTTAACCCCATAGCCCCCAATATCAATTTAAAAATTTAATTTAGTCATTTTTGACCCCTACTAATTTAAAATAAAAATATTTCCAGAAATTTTTGACTTTGACTTGTGTTTGAAGTCCACAGTCAAGTCTACCCAGTCCAGCCAAACCCAACCAAACAACCACAGCCACGCATCCAAAACCCAAGCATTCAGGTTGTTGAACTTGATGCATAGCAGCTTCCTCATTCGCTCCAGCTTCGTAGTTAGCTTATCTTTTGTTTTCCTACGACTATAGTAGCTAACAGTTAGAGAGTATCCCTATAAACTAAGAAGTAGATTTAATGCTAATCTTTTATTCTAGCTATTTATTTATGTATGTATGCATTATACTAATATACTTTTTCTCTTGCGTCAGTTACAGAAATAGCAGTTAACTTACGCACTTGGATACCTTACTACCTACCTAAACGCTCTGTCTGCAAAGCCTAACGCAACCTGCTAATTCCCGAAATAGTAAGTAAAGCTTTTCGCTTACCTTCCCTCATACATACAAGTACTCACCCACCATAAATACACCGCTATAGCATAAACAACCTCAACCTAATGCATAGTACAGCTATTTAGCATTTTCGGTAAATTTCCATTTTGTTAACTTTTAACTTTACCTTTTCCTTTACAGTATTTAAAATTATCGTAAATATTTTCTTTGATTTTTCAATCATCATTTACCTTAGCCATTCACCATTGGTGATTTTTTTTGAATTTTTTTAAAAAATTATTTCGTGTTAGACTTGCCTCCACGCTTCAACGCCTTCAAGCTTCGTCCACCTAGCGCCTATCATCCCATGCCACATGCACCATAGCGCCTAAGCACACACGCCGCTAGCGCCTAATCACACAACCCGCTACATACTATACCTGATGCTATAGCTTAAGTACATAAAACCTGTTGCTTATCATAATACACCTACCTACAGTAATAAGTGCACTAATCCACATCCAACCATTTATCTATTGCAATTTTTACCTTTTTCCAAAAACTTAATTATTTTGCTTTCCATATACAGCTACTGACAGTAGTGTGTAAGCCAAGCTACAGCAAGCCAATTTTTCAAAAATTTTGCTGACTTCAATTAATTTCGTGCTTATACGCAACCACTTACACTATCTTGTATACAGAGCCACAATTAACCGTTCTTGTACGACTTCCTTCAAAATTTTGATTATTTTTTCTTCCATACGCTACTACTTACAGTAGTTAGCATACTTACAGTGTATCAACCTACACTGCAGTTTACTTCCAATTTCATTAAATAAATACACAACCTTTTCCTAATGAAAGAAATAGTTATTCAATTGGACTTAGAGGTTACTTCATCACGAGTAGGAACTCTAACGAGTGAGTTAATTGTTGAAATAGTACGGGAAATTACAGGAAACCTGCCCTTACACACTACTATTTCAAGTTCTAGTTTAACTATTCGTATAAGTCACCTCTACACTACATACCAATGTACTACAATTATTGAAAGCATCAGAATTTCCCTAAATACAAAGTTGAACAAATCTATGATCAACTTCACCATCATTCATATTTGTGATCGCAACCCCTCAGAGTTAGGCTACCCCAACTTAAATTAATCCTTGCTCCTATATTAAGCTTTTCTGTCTTAACAGAACCTCAGTTTTCATATTTTGCTTTGCTTACGTATTATTAAACGTACTTCTTAATCATGGAGGATAGAGTCCTAGCATTAGAGCGAGATTTAGCTTTGATGCAAGTACAGCTAAACCAAGCGCGAGCAGCTCAGGCACCACCTCAACCTCCTGCCTTATCCCAATCGAAAGCCATTAAAGTTTTGCGATCGTATGATGGTTCAACTAACATAAATGAGTACTTGACCCGCTTGCAGACAGATATAGACTCCCTCCAGCTGACCTCTCATTGGGTTATAACCAATATAGACCGCAAGTTAGAAGGTCAAGCCAAAGAATGGTGGTCCTCCCGTTGGCCAGCAATTTCTGCTGAGATTTCCGCAGCTGGCGCAGACTTAGACGTGATATGGGCTCGCATAAAGCTTGAGTTTGTCCAATTTTTTGATCATGGCACTCAGAAGAGTACTCTTAGAACTAAGAGTAAACTTATTACTTATACTCTGGGTCAAGACCCCCAAGCATATTTTACGGCGAAGCTAGACATACTCGCGCAAATCAACGCCAATATGCCTGAGGTCGACAAAGTACGTAAATTGCGCGAAGGTTTACCCAGAGACCTACAATTAAGTTTAGCTACCACCCAAACTCCAACTGCTATAGCTCTTTTGGACATTTTGAGGACTTACGCTGAAACCTATAATAACACTAGAGTTCCAAATGGAATAAGTCATTCTCAACCAAAAGCTAGTATCCCTTCTACCAGTCAACCGTCGACTAGCTATGTAGCCTCAGCCAACCGCAGTAGACCACAAACACAATATAATCAGCCTAGAAATAATTATCCAGCACCCTCTCCGTCAACTGAGCCCCTTATCTGCCACGCGTGTAAGATTCCAGGACATAAAAGCCCACAGTGTCCAACAATTCCCTATATTCCAATTTCTCAACGTAATTACGGCCCACAAACGGGAAATTCGGCTCCCAGGGGAAATTATGGAAATAGTTCAAATGGTAACTGGCGAAGCCCACAGGTTCCTCCCAACAGCCAAGCTACCCAACCTAGCCAGGACTACCGGAATAACCCTAACAACACCATTTTTAGGCAAAATGATAACCGCTCCCGCTCAAATTCAGTTGAACGACCTGCCCAACAGCAGTCGGAAAACTACAACAATTGACGAAGCCCCATCGCGGAAATCTCTTCGTTGACGAATGTACATATGTAAATAATCATCATTCACTAAATAAATCTACCTTTTGTTTGGACACTAGTCCCTTAAATCCTCTTACACATATATATAATAATTTAGTTAATTATCCTTTAAGTAGTAATTCGGATTCGCAAGTCTCTACTTTGCAGATTTTGTCAAATCATTATCCACAACCTTATGTTCCAAACTTTGAGGAAATAAAATCACACTTTCCCGATGACAAGCCCATAAAGACTTCATCGGAAAGTATTGTCACAAATAATACAGAAGCTACCCAATTGACATACACTAAGCACGGATTTTACCCGACTCGTTATCGGCAGGTTAGATTAAAGAGAATTTTAAAGATCTGCGATGTTTATGTTTCCAATACCAAAGTTCCCACGCTAGCCGATTCTGGAGCATCTATCTCTGCTATAAGCCCAGAAACGTTAAACAGGTGTCAGAGTTACAGAGATGATAAACTCATACACCGAATTAGTCGTGTGAGACCTTTCACCGTTAAAGTAGCAATAGGAAACAGTACTATAGTAACTGTGTACAATCAATGTGAAATGTTCATTTCAGTTGATGGTTATTCCCAGATATTATGGAGATTTTTTGTTGTCCCTGGCTTGAACAATTGCATGATTTTAGGCCAAGATTGGCTTCAAGCTTACAAAATTAACTTAAACTTTGATCATATGAGAGTTGAATATGGTATAGACATGAACAAGGATGCTCCTCGTGATCTAGTTCCTCAACCTACTCAAGAGTACCACAGTAGAACCACAACCGAAACTGTTATAGATACAAATTCTCAAAGTTCTAAATCTTCTGATCCACCATTCTTTCCTTATTCGAACACTTCAGCAACTCCAGAACATTCGGATTGCTCAAAATGTAATAATACCGTTTCTCTTTCGGATTGCCGACTTAACCCAATAATAGCTACACCAATTGATCAATCCATCAATGGCATTCGAAAATTTCCACCGTATCACGATATGTTTGTTCATCACTCATGTTTGTCAGATAAAACCACTGAGTTAGATTCTTCTTCTAACGATACGACGATACCGCCGGATGACCAAACTTCAGTCTTCACTCATTCAGATCCTTCAGAAAATAAGATTGACTTACCAGAACCTATTACTTCACCTCAACCTAAACCCAGAACTCTAAAACCTAAAGTTCAAGTAGCCGGAAAATATGCTAAAAAGTCTACCCGGTTTACTCACAAACAATTTAAGAAACTTGAAACGGAAGCAACTATCGAAGCATTCCAAATCATTAACCCGGGTCATAAGTTAACTGATTCACAACCAAACAGATCGAAACTTACTTCACAAGATTTCCTTCGTGTTTATGAAAACGTTGTATTGCCACCCAGCTCAGCCAAAATTATTGAAGTTTTCGTGAAAAATACTCCTTCCACACCCGATGTTATTGTGGGAACATGTCCTAACTTCAAAAACCATAAAGCTGTTACTGTCGGCAATTGCATAATTACACTGAAAAAGAAAAGAGGATATATCCTAATCATGAATGCATCTGCCCACCACGTACGCCTGAAGCCCAACACAATAATAGGACAATACGAACCTTTCACGGACGAACAGATAATATGCAATTTGGATGAAATAAACTCAGAAGTAAAATGCAATTCTAGCGCAGTCTCCCAAGTACCTTCTGAAATCAGCGCAGACGAACTCCTCAATGCATTACACCCTGAATCACAGGACTTCGTTAAGAAAATAACAATTGGTTCCAATTTAACCGAGGAACAAAAATGTCGACTTTTTGACTTAGTCGCAAAATACCCGGATGTTTTCAAGAAACACCGTTATGACTTAGGAGTCACTCATCTTGTCGAGCATTGCATAGATACTGGAGACCACCCGCCCATCAAACAGCGCCCGTATCGCTATTCATTCAAAGAAAAAGAAGAACTCAACATTTATGTTGGAGAAATGTTAGACAAAGGAATTATAGAACCTTCAAATTCACCTTGGGCATCTCCTGTCGTTCTCGCGAAGAAGCGCGGGCGCGCTACGCGCGTCTGCATTGATTTTCGCAGAATAAACATGATAACGAAAAAAGACAGCTATCCCCTACCGCGCAATGACGAAGCGCTAGACCAATTTCCCGGAGATACGATTTTCGGAGTTATGGATTGTGCAGAAGCCTATAACCAAGTCCCTATGAGACCTGAAGACATTGAGAAAACAGCGTTTATAACAGCTGACGGCCTCTACCAGTACCGTTACATGCCTTTTGGATTAACCTCGGCAGCCCAAACCTTTCAAAGACTGATCGATTCCGTCCTTGGTGGACTTAAATGGACAGTTGCACTAGCGTACCTAGACGACATAGTTGTTCATAGTAAACACTTTGACTCACACCTCCAACATTTAGAGTCCGTTTTCCGCGCTTTAATAGCTGCTGGCCTCAAATTGAAACCTGAGAAATGTTCTTTCGCTTGTGATTCCTTGAAATTCCTGGGTCATATTATTTCTAAAGATGGCATAACCCCCGACCCAGCTAATTGTGAGGCAGTACGGGATTTTCCAACACCCAAGAGAGTTCGAGATATACGTTCCTTCGTTCACCTTTGTGGTTATTACAAAAGATTTATTCCCGGTTTTTCAAAACTTTGTCATCCACTCAACAAGTTAACTTGTAAAAATGCTAGATTCTGTTGGGACAAGGAACAACAGAAAGCCTTTGAAGAACTTAAAGATATACTAATTTCACCCCAAATTATGGCTTACCCCAAAGACAATGTTCCTACCAAGCTTTTCACTGACGCTTCAAAGGAAGGTTTAGGCGCTACCCTCGAACAGGAACAATCAGATGGTAGATGGAAAGTTGTTTCTTATGCATCTCGTTCCTTACTGAGAGCCGAAAAGAACTACGCCGCTAATGAACTGGAATGCCTAGGTATTCTTTGGGCCGTAGAGAAGTTTAGACCCTACATTTATGGTGCTCAGTTTACCATCGTTACAGACCATTGTTCCCTTTGCAGAATGCATAAAATGAAAGACCCTACCGGAAAACTGACCCGTTGGGCTTTACGATTAATGCCTTTCCAATTTACTATGGAATATCGTAGCGGAGTTAAACACCGAAACGCTGATTCGCTTTCACGAAATCCAGTTTCCAAACCTCGTTCAGAAGAGGATCCATTAGACTTTACTGATAAATTGTTCAATCTTGTTCCTTTCCTAGAAGAAAGTGCGTTTAATTCCGATAAAAATAGAGACCCTGACCTTACTTTCATATACACCCAGAGAAGAGATCCTAAATTACTTCCAATCATTGAAGCCCTAGAAGCATATGATCATACACCATACACTGAATTAAACCCTAAATATGCGTCATATGCTCTTATTGATCAAGTTCTATATAGATCCAGTTATGATGAATCGTCTAAGCAATGGCTTACTGTAATTCCGCAAGGTTACCGTAAAGATCTCATCGAAAATGTTCATATTAACTCATTGAATCACCTTGGCTTGGCCAAAACTTACCATAGTTTGTTATCACGCTACTACTGGCCTAAAATGTTTCAACATACCAAAGAGTATATACAAGGTTGTAAAACTTGTCAATTCCACAACCGCAGAAATGCACCAGTCCCAGGACCTTTGCAACCTGATGCACCACCTTTAAGACCTTTTGAAAGAATTGGCATCGATTTCATAGGTCCATTCAAAATGACTAAATTACGGAATAAATATGCAATTGTTATAGTAGACCATAGCACCCGTTACCTGGAAATAGTACCAACTAAGAACTGTGACTCTAAATCCGTAATGAAAGCTTTAGACTTTGCAGTCATCTTCAACCACTCTGTTCCAAAAACCATAGTTTGTGATCAAGGAACTCATTTCACCTCTAATGAATTTAAAGATTATTGTAAAAGCTACGGCATAAACATACGTTTCTCAACCCCGTATAATCCAACTACAAACGGTGTCGTTGAACGTCATAATGGCACAATCAAGTCCCTAATTAAGAAATTAGTCAATAAGAAACATAATGACTGGGACGAATTTCTCCAACGCACTAAACATTCTATCAATCAGTCTTGGCTAAGTGAAACTGGTTTTAGCCCTGCTTTTCTGCTCAAGACCTTTGAACCACGAATAACTTGTGAAAATTTATTTCCTGATATCGTAGAATACCTTGATAACGAAGAACCGTTCACTAGAGAAACTAGAGCCGCAACAGCCCGTAAGCAAGCCCAAGAAAGAACCGTTTGTTTGCAACAACTTAGAAAGATCAAATGGGATGCTAAACACCCGGCCAAAGTTTACAATAACGGAGATTTGGTTCTTCTAGCCGAATTTGCCCATAAAACCGGAGAAACGTCCAAATGGAGAGTTTTCTGGAAAGGTCCATATAGGATTCTTCGCCCTGACCCAGAAGGCCCAATTGATTATTGGATCGAAGATCTTCGCCCCCACAAGAAAGGAATGATACTTAGAACGAACGTCCGTCATTTAAAACAATATTACGAGGAATTTTTCTCGGATGACGACTTTGAATTCGATACTGATATTGATGAACAAGACGTACCCATCGAAGTCAGAAACTCATCACCCGTATTTTCAGAACACAACAAAACTTCTATTTCACTTCGATCAGGCAGTACCTGTTACTATTCTAACAATGAACAAAATGAAGAATTGCAACTTCAACCTCAACCTATGGTCAACCCACCGGTTCCTTCTCAAAGATCAACTTCAGCGTCATTTAGATCCGCGAATACTAACTCCAACCATTCGAGCCAATCCCAAAACATCCATCATTCACCAAACTCAACTTCAACTACGTTAAGTCCTGGAGGATCAGCTCAATCGAACTTGTCACAGCGATCCCATTATTCTCAGGAAAATGCCGAAATTGAGTTCCCCAACGCACCAGCAAGACCTCTTTCCTTGACTATGGGATTACCACCAGTTCCATATTCTCAGTGCTCATCAACATCTTCAGAACCAAGTACAAGTTATGCTGATTCCCCATCTATGTTGGATGATGCAGTTGATTCACCACCTCACGCTACGTTAGATTTTCCTAGGAGTACAGAACCCGAAGATTCAGAACCCTCTATAAGTCCACGAAGAAGTTCGAGAGCTAGAGCTGAACCTGATAGATATGATCCTAGTGTTTACCAATCTTCTTCTAGTCGAAAGTCCGTCAAAAGCTCTAAAAAATCCGTTTCAGCAAGAACTCAGTCATCTAAAAGATCGTCTAAACCCGCCGTAGTAAGCAATGAAGCTCTGAAATTATTGACTTCACACTTATATAGTTCAGATGAACAAGAAAAACTAGTTAACGTTTCTACGTCATGCCCTGACAACGTCTTTAGGCTGTGGTCACAGATAGGAATCCGAAAATTTCCAAAATTATCTTGCAGTTTCGCCCAACACGTAAGAGTATGTCTCACTAACGAAGCCCAGTATTCCATGATTCATCCAGATCTAATCGACAAATTAATACGCTTCCAGCAAAAGGTAACTAGGGAACCAACTCGAAACCCATTTCAACTCTCATTGTCAAAGTTTGGTCAATATATACCGGAACAAACCGTAGAAGTAGTCGAATCTGTCACAACCTCTTTTCAAATGAATGGCATGGATATTTCAGGCCGATTCTTTGTTGCCGAGATTCCCTATTATGATCTCATTATTGGAAACAACCTGTTAAGCAATCACCGAATAACGTTTGATCATTTGTCACATGATTTAATTCTGCCACAGGAAGTGCTAAATGAGTGCGCCATTCAAAATCCATCTCTCTTTGCATTAAAACGACTCGAGATTTCAAAACCCACATTTCAATGATACAAGCCCTAAAAGATATAACATTTCCTTTGTTCATTCTCATAACTTTCTTTTTGGTCATTTCCTTTGGTCATTTTGTCTTTATTTTATCCTCAGATGGCTAATCAAGAGAATTGGGAAGAGGAACTTCTCCTTCGGGATGAAGAGGACGAAAGACCATTTTCTCCGGTTGCTATCGAAGCAGCTACTTCAACAGGAGACCCTGAACCCCCAATTCCCAACCCCAACGAGGTCCAGATAATAGCCACTGTGCGCGCTCCAATAATTGAGCATAATGTTTATCGGGTGCCCTTCGGCCCAGTAATTAGGAGACCTCCCATTTCTCTTCGGAGACGTTCTCCCTCACGTCCAAATATACCCGGTCCAAGTCGTCGTATGACGCAAAATCCTAGGGATATACCCGTTGTTATAATACGGAGAGATAAATACCCCACTAATGGTCATCAGAAATTTCTCACCCCCAAAATATCTCAACCGAACCAAAGTTATGGTCTCCGAAACCCTCAAAAGGACAAGCATGTTTCGTTTTATCGGCACTCTTCGTTTAGGCCAGCTAAGCCCACATTAAAAGTTAGTCTTAGAACCCCCATAAAGCCAAACTCCTCTATTAGGAAAACGTTGGAGACACCTCCATTGTTTACTCCTCAGGAGATGAAACAGATGTTCCAGGAAAGGCTCATGTTAAAACGGGCCGAGGCTCAGAGGAACAAGTCCATTGATCATGGTAGGGAACCAAATGTTCGTGCCTTTAAGCGGTGCGATTTTTGTGGTAAAGAGACCCCCCTTAACTCTCAAACCCAGCACCATATTAATTGTAAGCTATTTCGGTTCCACAAAAAATAAACCCCCTTAATCATTTCCCATATTCCCCCTTAAACCCATATTTTCAACCACAACCTTCTCTTCATCTCCATTTTCACAAGACTCTTACTCAAATTCGTTAATATAGTAATCACCGTAAGACCACCTTAAAGTCGTACTGTTACGTTAAAAAACTAACTAATTTGTCATGGTATTTGTCAGGGTATATGTGGGTTATATGTGTTTTTTTTTTGTGGTTAAATGTTCATCATCTTTTTATTGTTAACTAACCTTGCTGTTTTTTTTGGCTTAAATCTAAATGTTGCATATGTGTCAGTCAAAATCCCCTTTTGTTTCTTGCTATGTTCATGTTTTTGTCATGTAATAAGTTAAAAACGTGTTTGAAGTGGAGTACCTAACCCTCTACTTAAAGATATATTATGGTGTATAATTTGCAATGTGTTTTTTTCTGTTCCAGAATTTTTGCACGCCCTGTACCTTCTTTGTTTAGGTATATGGGAAACTCAAGGGAATGTCCGGAAATCTGCGATTTCCTTGCAATCTTCCAACTGCCTCCAGGCTTTAACGCAGAAGCCAAGACGCATCAGCG
>JAQFYC010007509.1:0-10362 GCA_034694165.1 Tomocerus mixtus
GAAACCAGTACCCAGATTGTATTGAACCGTTATTTGACACATGAATAAATCACTTTCAATTTCAATTTCAATTTCAATTACAGACACTACTAAATAAACACCCAAAACACAATAAACGTTACATTTGATTTCGTACAATCGGGGATAGCTAATAAAAAATGTCCTTGAATGTGAAATTTGTAGTATATTTTGAAATTTTAATTCTACAAAATGTGATTTAGATCTGCTGTTTCAAAGCTACTTACTTATAATTAAATACAATCAATATATACTAATATATTTATGCCTATAGATAGCTAGTGCACAGTTTGGATTTTGTGTTTAGTTTTATACTTATCTGTTTAAGAGAGGAAAGCCAGGTATTCCCGAGTTAATCACCTTAGGCAACTTGGGCTGAGCATTTATAGCTGACTGTGGTGGTATAGTAATATTATTTCTAACAAAATCGATATATAGCAGTGCGAGCGGTTGTTTACCTAAATATCTACTATTTTTAGAAATTAGATGATTACCTATGTTAATGTTACATTGGAAATTATGGAAGAATGTTTTAGGCTACCCTATAGAACTTAAGCTCTAGCTTGTCTTTATAAGTTTTATGCTATAAAGTGTAGTAGGTTTATTATTCCCATGTAAAAACTCCTGAAACCCCTAAGTTAGCTGGGCCAACATTTTCACTAAAAATTACGAAAAATAAAAAAATGTAAAATTGTACCTTTTGAGCAGAAAACTGCCAATTTGGGAAGAGGATTCCGTAGAAAAAGTCATTTATTTTGATGTATAAAAATTATTCTATTTGTACTTTAACTTCTTTTTAATCCGTCCCTTCCTCTCGTGATGACTCGTAGCTATTACCGAACAAATACTGACATAAAGTTACAATATTTCCTTTGTACTTGTTCATGTACTAGTATGACGAATGACGCATCGGGCATTTTTTCTAAAAAAACACTTTTATATCTCTATTAGTAATTATATTTTTACATCTGTGCAAGTTGGCACCTTTGCTATTTAATAAGTGTACTTACAACACAACTTACAATTATAATGTATTATTTATTAATCCTCACTCCTGACTGCCAATTATAGCAACTAACGTGTGTAGCTACTTATTAACGCAACGCTTCACAACACAACTTACAATTATAATGTATTATTTATTAATCCTCACTCCTGACTGCCAATTATAGCAACTAACGTGTGTAGCTACTTATTAACGCAACGCTTCACCAAAAAAATTCAGAAGGACAGAAACCATTCAGATCTCAAGAAATTATTGTACTTGCTTAGGTACTTAAGCTTCTTATAATCAATCAGGCATCAGAAAACTTTTCTCTGAAAATAGATTTGAAAATATCATATTATTTCAAATATTCCATTGATTTTATTTAAAAAATGACTATTTCATCTATTTCACTGGAACCTTTTTAATTATACTTGAATAATTACATACCACAATGCAAATCATAAGTCATATTTTTGTGCTTCAGCTTACACAAACTTTTCATTTTCAAAATCTTGAAACATGAAAACAATGCATCTATCCGTTACAATAGTGTGCACGTATTAAAAAGAAATTCTATGGGCCAAATGAACCTGAATATTTGCCTACCTAGCTATTGTCTCATTCTTATCCGAATATATCTACTCTTTACTGGAATTAGCATAAATTGATTTTTGTGGGATGCATATTAAGTCTAATACCTAACTACTAACTATTAAAGGTACAGTGCAAACATTTTTATAATATTATATTAGGTAGGTGCATGGAAACAAGGGAAGACGCGATGATTATGAAATGAAGGTTACTATGTTTTTATGTACCTACGTATATGATAGGTTAGAAATGTGTAGATAGATAGAATACAATACATTCAGTCCTTTTGCTCATTTCTATACAATAAACTGTCAACATCTATATTTAGTATTATTTCAGTACCTTATCTAGTAGTAGTGTTTTTTTGTGGTGTTTCTGTCGTATTGAAGATCACCAAGCAACTTTATTATAAGCACGAATGGTTTGCATGTAGCCATTTACCATTCAGCTCTATATTAAGTTAATTTAAGTTATGAATGGCTGCTGTGACAGCGACAGTCTTCGTCTTCATCAATCTCCACGGCGAATAGTCGTGATTTTTCAGACAAAACAATTCTAATGACAATATATAGGTACGCAAAGAAAAAATAAACCACGAAATAGTCAAGTTATGCATCTTATGAAATCATACTGTATGTATGTATTAACACAAGAAGACACAAATCGATGAATCACGATTAATTAACTGGTTTATTTCATCGAAAACAATAGTAGGTAACACGCAATGAAATACTATGTAGGTAGATAAAGATATAAACCACATTATATAATTGGCCGTAAAAAATAATTAGGCAACATCATTAAAATTTCATAAACTGGTTAAAACTGGATATGATCATTTTATTCCAGAGAAGAGTTCATCACAGTATGAAGGTATCGCGTTCTCGCTTGTGAAAATTGTAAGCGAGGGTATATAACTAATTACCTTCTCGGAGGGGCTTCCTATTAGCCTCCCCGTGAGTTTTTCGAAACTAAAACTAAATTTAAAACAAATTCATTTAAGCGCTGCAACAGCAATAATTCATTAAAACCATTAATGAAATCCCCAGCTGAAAGACTAGAGCATTTTCATTCTGACTGTGTGTTTGTATCTCTATTGTACAATCTATAATTTTCTAAGTAAATATTAAATATATAACAAAATTTTGCATGATTTGTGGTACAAAAGTTAAACGTGACTAAAGCTTTACACTCTGTGTACCATACATGTAAAAAATTGGATTAATCGTGGATACGAAAATCGTTTCCTTACTTACATTACCTTGTTGTACAAAAATATATTAATCTATCATATAAAAATAAATCCTTTCGGAGAATATAGTTCATCACATCACAGAATTTATAAGAAATCCGAAAGTATCTGTAAATGTATCACTTCGTTTAGTGAAGGAAAGTATCGCATAAAATACTTGAAGTTTAATAGCGACTTAGTTTATACCTTCCAGTAGCGGTGCGAACTACCCGGGGAAGAGTAGAATGATCTCTTATTTGTTGCTTTTTGGACCTCTTTGGACAGTATTTGATCGTATGGGCCTTTCGTCCAGTAGCATTGCACTGTGGACACACCAATTGGCTCAGAACAGGGCAGACGACTCCTCTCTTTTTGTCCAGTAATCTGTGGCTGTGAAATGAATCCGGGTGCTCTCCATTGCTTTTACAAAATGTGCACAACATTTTGGTAGTTTTTGATGGTAACCGTGGACCTTCAGTAGCCTCCTTCCGTTCTGGTATCTTAATTGGTTGGGATCCGTTGACACCTGTGGTAGAAAAGAGTCAAGTATTCAAATAAATATGTCTATTATAAGTATATGGAAAATTACTGTGAAATTTTATGTAATGTGTTTCTTAGTAATTAAAACATTAAATTAAAACAGAGATTATATTATTATTAGCGTGAAAAATCTACTCACCCTCGACTTGGGACTGGGATTGACGTGAAGTTGAAGCGACTGGATGCTTTTGATTTTTTCGTGGCACAGATTTAGCTCGGATTCCCCCCGTTTTAATTATTGCAGGATCAATGTGAAGTTTGGCTAACTCCCCCTCCATGGAACTACAAGACTCAATATGAGGCACTCCATTAATAGGACCGTCAGAAGGCACGATGAACATAGGAGAACAATCGTTCTTATTGTAGACAGGGAGCTCATTACCAGTTATTGGACAGTTAAATGTTCCACAAGGGGCGATTGTACTTGCATTCGTATCTGATGGCCATTTGTACAACACAGATAATTTCCTTCTCCTTGACGAGCTCCTACTGGTATTGTGGGAAGAATTTGAAAAATCAGAACTGGAAGGACAGAAATCCATATTTTGGTTTGCTTGTGCTTGTGTACTCGAACAGGGGATTTCCTCGTTGTCCTTAGGGGTAGGGTTGGGAGGAGCATTCTCGACTTCGGGATTAGAAGGGTTCGGATTTCCATTGGCACACGATAATAGCCTCTCAATTCTCTCTCGAACTGCTGAGGACGCATATTTGCTTATTCTAAGCGACATTTTGTATCAATTAGCAATTCTGAAACGGAAAAGTAAACAAAATATAAATATATTTTATTAAGAAACCTTTTACAGCTAGTTATCTCTATATTGACAAATGCAATTAATTTTTATTAATAAATCCTAAATATGTACTTTTACCATACATACATGCATTTTATTATTTTAATTTTGCTACAAAGTGGAAAGTACCTAGTGTTATTGTAGTTAAAAATAGCAAGCCGGGGGCCGTATTGGAAAAAATGTTGCGGTAATTGCAGTTATAAATGCGGTAGTGTGGTGGTACACAATGAAAAGTCAAAGGTCGGTATTAATTATTAAAGGTCGAAACGACTTATTTAGAACCAGCCAACAATTATGACGAGACCAGGGTTGAACGAACACAACGACTTCGAGTCCGAAATGAAAAAATATTTGCTTGCTTGACTTGGCTTGACGGACTCCGTATCATATACATTATGATAATGACATTTTTGTCCTTTCAGTTGAGGAATGAGACAGAAACATTTTTGCATATCATTTTGTTCTTACTTGTAGTTTCTTTTCCAGGCTTTGTATCCATAATTTACGTACTGAGAGGACGCCCTTCCTTAACTTGTAAGATTAAAATGCTTGCGTATATACTTAATGATATGTAGAACAAGAGGATATTACTGCTATTAGAATAGTGACGTACTCAAGTACCTAGTCACGTACTGCCTGTACTACATATTATTAAGACTTACAATATATATCTATGGTATCTTGCAATTAGTTTCCCATTTTATGTATTATAATATTGTATACAGTTTTATAGTCCTCAGTCCTCACCATTGTCTACGTAAATAGCTAAACCGTTTCCATGGTCGGAGTTGCAAAAAACACAGGGGCAATGTATCCCGGAACGTGTGAGGTAAGAGAAGTTAGTAATATTTTTAGCTACATTTGAGAACATGAATTACTTTCCGGATATTGCACAGCATAGCATATAGCAACCCAGCATTATAATATATCGTAAAAGCAGTAAATGAGAAACAGTGTACTTATATTACAATACTTATGTCAGTATATCACTACGTAGGAATTAGCAAGCAAAATAAAACATAGTAGGATCAGAAATCTCCTGTGAATTAAATTAGGAATTATTAATTACATTGAATTTTTAGTTAGCTGATCACAATTTGATTGAATACTACATAAATTTAATTAAATGATGTTGAAAATCTACTTTTTTGCTGGAACGGAAACAAATTATAAATACACTTTAAAATTCCAACTTGACATTTGGGGGAAAAGTGAAATCTTTTGCCACAATCACAAACCACAAAGCTATGAAATGCCATCAAATATGTAGAATTGTTGTTATTTTGTTATTTGCAGTAATTTTTGGAGTTCCAGCATCATCATGCCACTGAAATAGGTAAAATAGAAAACAACACAGAACTTATGCTGATATTGCTATGGTATACATTTTAATTGGGAACAGCTTAGCTACACTGCACTGTCTTCATTATTTTGTGGTTAAGTTGGAATATTAAAAACAATTATATGCATTTTATTTTTTCGCAAAAGTTGCGATGGCGATCTACCACCCTTCTCCTGATTTCAAACTGAAATATCTACTCAATTAGTTTAACAAAAAATACAAATAAATAATTGTTGATTATAGATATCCGCAGAATTGGCAGAATAGGTTACTAGTAAATCCAAATTTTATTTCTGTTGCTAAATTGACTGTTAAGGAGAGTCTGATTAACAATAAGTGTCTGCAGTTACGTGCTTATACTACACAACATAAAATTTTGATAAATGTATCCGCTATGAAATATTTGAAGCTGCAGATATTTGACATGTCATAGCATAAAAATAATTCATGGCAATTTTACTTAACTTATTACACATTATACATACTCTTGGTTTTTCATTGTACATAGGTAATCCCCATGAAAGCTTAATATTTATAATCCGCTACATGATTCCCACAACACTCAGCAAACAATGTAATTTTAATTTTTTAAAAATACTAACTCAGTTGTCGATTTAGCGACATATTATATTTACAGTTTCCATACTTACAAGGTCAAAACTAATTTAAACATAGTTATATTAGCACTTCCACTCAATTAGCCACAGGGAACGATTACAAAAAGGTGATACCTTCTCTCCACCGAGATATCAGTACTTTAATTTTTACTTTATTACATTATTCCTGATCGCGTATTCCAATTCCATTGACGGCATCATTAAAGAGCTTTATAACCCCCACAATGGCTTCTTCCTGTAAATAAAAAATCGATAATAAATAATTAGATATACAGGATGTAGCAGCATGATCATAAACCTGAATTTTAATTTGTAATTTTTTAGGATGTACAGTAACATAATTAACGCATTCCTCTTAATGGTTACAGGTGCTAAATATTTACATTTGCACGGAGTCTGTTATCACGATCTGTTAGATAGGACTGCTTTTGTATTTCAGTATTTGCTTTCTTCTCTTTTATTTTGCTTGTGTAATCATCACTGTTCTTTTGCACAACTTGGATTTTTTCTTTAACTTTCGACTTCTCAGATTCAATTTCACGTTTCTTCCTATGTATGCAATATTCATTAAATCGTCATTTGTAGTACACATAATTTAAGTTTGATTTTTAATTATTATAGAGCAAGCACACTGTTACTATGCTGTAATTTTATGACTGAATACCTTTTTAAGCCTTCAAGGCGGAGCTCAGTTTTGGTAATCATCTCTTTACTGCTTTTTTTCTGCTGCGCATCCTCTATCTTACTTACGGAGACTTTTAACTCTGTAATTGCCTCTTCTATACCTTTGATCTCTTTATCCAAAGCACGGACAATCTGTGATGATTTAGTCAAATCCTTCGCCGAATTCCTATAAAGAAGGAAATGTTAAGATGTAAGTTAATCTCTCGTCATTAATTATCTTGGGAATACTTTAGTATATGTACTACAATTTTTAAATACTTACCTTTCTTGGTTCATTTTGTTAATTAGATCTTCGAAAGCAGCCACGCAGTCATTTGCCAAATCAATAGCATCATATATCTTTTGGTTATCATCTATCACACAAGCTATTTTTGTACTTAGTTGTGTTCTGCGAGCCTTAGCATTTTCGAGCTACAAATACAAGTCAAACAACATTAGACGGTCATAATTAGATATATACGACCCCTAAGGAGATTTACATTCCACAGTACTCAACCAGAAAGTTCCACATTATTTTTTTATGAAAACGTAACTACAACTAAAATTAGAAGTTATTACTTACGGCTAGTTTTCGCTCGGCGAACCTCATTAAAAATACATCAGGGGAGGCTATTATTTGATCTTGAAGTTTCGCCTTTGTCTCGTCCAATTGTATTATTTTCTGTTCCAAATATTTAGTCTTGACTTCCTCTCTTTCATAAATGGATTTATCCTTTTGCATTTGATGTTGTAGGTCAGCATTTTTATCCTCGACATTTTTTATTGCACCATTTAGCTCCTCCAAATTAGCCTGCAACTACGAACACAATTTTATAGGATTTTTAATTTTTATCTATAGCAGTGTACTCGACTCACATTCCCATTTGACTTGACAGTGAAAAAATAAGGAGGATTCTTACCAATGGTATTTCCAAATTGGCAAGCTCACGTGCGTTAGTAATTTCCGAGAATTTTTGTTGCACGTCTTCAATTTCGTCACAGAGATCCATCTTCAGTTGATTTTCATTAGCCAGTTCGTCTGCCACTGCTACAAACCCTTTTTCAACTGACTCACAGAATACAGCATACTCAACGATGTAGCTGATAGCTTGATATGTTCTGTCCGGATCTGCACAATAATGTTCATACGTTCTTGCATTAAATTTATATTTCGATATGTGATGTACGAAAATGATAAATGTTTGCTAAAAAGCTTACCTGATGCCGGAGCTAACAGAATACCATAGTCGATCATATTGCTGTTCTCAGGAAAGCATGCCATTAGATGTTCATAAATGCGATCAACGGATGCATCGTAAACCACTTTAGGTCCAAGTCCATGTCCCATGTCCATTGAATTCCTCCAACTCTTGTGGTGGTAACTATGATTAACACAATAAATGTACAAATATAGTTTATAATTTAATTGCAGGCATCATACATAAATTGGGGATAGAAGATGCTATGCTATAATGAAGGATATCTGCCACTATATTTTCTTTATTTTAAACTTTACATATTGCAAGAAACAAACCTGATCATGAAGTACTTGTGGATGAATGCTTCTTAAGGCAGCGACAAATATTTTTTGGACCACATCTGCGGTTGGAGGTAACAAATCATGTAAGGTATACTTCCTATCGTTTAGAGCAAGCTGTTCATTAACACTTAGCAATCCTATTTGTAAATAGCCCGTATCCGTAGGCAATTCTCTCTTGTATTTCTTTGCTGGGGATGGATAGGACATTATGTTTTCAGACAAATCACAAATACTGAATACTTGAGTGTAAGTGTACTTTTGAGATTAACGCTGACTGCCGTGGTACGGAAACGCTAATGTTAAATAAAAGTTAGTTAGTTGTTAGTCTGGGGATGGGGACAAATATTTGCAAAATCATACAAGATACCTAGTTAAACCAAATTGCAAAAGTAACTTACGAATTTTGTGGGAGTTATATGGACACTTTAGTTATGGACTCTTTAATTTCTATATCTCTGATATCTGAGCACTAAAAGCAAAGCTGAATGCAAAGCCCACTTGTCGGGCTTGAGCTTGACACTTGAGCTGTGGTAAAATCCGTTCCGTTGCAGATACTACTAGATACGGTAGGTTGTTCAGTTTTTGCTAGTGATCTGCTTTCTTCTTATTTTTTAATTATGCAATCAACTAATTATGTTAGTAAATCAAAAATGTAGCTCTTATTTTTATTCTAACCTTTTCAAACCAAAAGCTAAAAAAGCAAAAACACAAAAAATTCACTTTACTACACGTTTACACAACAACGCGTATTGTCAATTGTATTGTATAGTGTCTTGGGCGGCAGAAAAATGTCAGCCTTTGTCGCGCGTCGCGCCCGTTTAGTCCACATATACCAATATCTATATTATAGCCTACTATGCATCACTTTTGCATATTTTCACAGCGTTTTTACGTTCGTTCTTTGTTTCTTTTGTTGGCAGAGATGTCAAGAAGAATGTAAATTAATTATACATACCTATATAGTACTATAATGCGGATTATAATGGATTATAATATTTATGATAATAGTACAAATAACTCAAATAAGCGTTGATTCTGATTCATGCAACGATGCAACACAAAATGCAAATGTGCAATGTGCATGAAAAACATTTGGCATAATAATAAATGAAATGAGACATACCTATAAGTGTGTGCAACAATGCAACTGTATATTATTATGCATGGAGGAATATGTATTAACTAGTAGCTAACTATATATTATTATCTATGCAAATCTACCTTCTAGTAGTACCACACCGTATATACTTTTGTATATACTGACTTTGTATTTATATTATTGCATTGTTACATTTACAAGCAATCGCGGAGTAATGTTGTATTCGTGTATGCATAAAAACACTTATCTATTCATTTGAATCTATCATTCTTAAAATATTTTTTGAGTGTAATTTGCTTACCTCTTATAATATTTACTTATTCTACTCTTATATGTTACGTATAGGTATTATAAGTATAAAGTTTCCTTATTGATTTTATACATTTATTTTGTTGTAAACCTCAAACCTCCTCCGTCGGTTCAACTTGGTTCCAAGGTGCTGACGCTGAAGGGTGGGGGCATGCGGCTTGACCTGTTATACCAAAGTACTAGCTAGACGTACAGCGTACATGCAATAATATTATTGTAGTTGGTTCAGCGTGTAGGTTATATCTCATGTCGTTCAAAAGTAATTAATCGTAGTCAAAACGGCCCCTTGTCTACAAAAAAAATACTTCAATTCGTTGGGGGATGTTCATGTTTTTTTTTGTTAAACCCGGGATAGTAGATTTTCATCTAACATTAAAACCACGACCACAATTACTATCACAAGAATATCATACGGATATGGATAATGCTCACAGGAAGGTGGTGACAGTGAACTTATTGAGTAATCAATGTATACATATGATAAACATGAACAAATGTGAATATTTTCCCGAAAAATTGATAGGCAAACCTTTTCAAAACAGTATTCGTCCGCCACATGATTTGCTAATAGATGTATAAAGCTAACCTAATAATTTTCAGAGACGAGATTCATATATATTCATTTTCTCCTGG
>JAQFYC010007510.1:0-10362 GCA_034694165.1 Tomocerus mixtus
TTTGCAAAGATAACTAATATTTTTTGCCATATTATATTTAAGTACTTTGCTAAATAGCAGTTGCTGAATATTTTTATCTTCTATATACGATTCAAAAATGCATTAACGTTCACTTCACATTAGTAGGAATCAAACCATTGTTGCCTTCATCTATAATGCTTCTAATTATGTACTAATGACAGTATTAATATCAACAATCAACGCCTCGTGGCACTCTGACAAAACAAAATTCGGTAATTAGTACAGTTATATCAGATGACCTCAATTTTTACATCATTTTCAAATTACTTCTATCTACTTTGTTCTAAATTATTAATGCTCTAATCTTAATTATTGGCAAATTTCGGGCTTTACAAATTACTACAATAATAGTATGGCCTTCCACAGTAAGTACATATTGACTTGACTTTTACGTCATTACAGTGGCAATTTAACATTAAAACTACCGTCAAAAACTAGTTCATAACGTAACATCAAGTCATTATATTTCTATGCACACACTTCCAGTCGTTAGCTTTCAATCTTTCAGTAATTACTTATTGATAGTTTACATAATGTCTCATAATTGTACTAAGCAATTAAATGCTGTAGATATTTATCCTCAATTCCACCCATTGACCAAACCAAGACTAGTTTTTCACAATTCAGTACAATGCAAAATGGCTCATATCTAAATATATTATACCTAAAAGCTTCTTCACCTTATATATTTACACATTATCAACACATATTATCTAAAGCCTACAATATCCAAGATACATTAAACGTGTTTCTTAAAATTACGCAATTTTTTCTAATAAAAGTATTTTTGGCATCTAATCCATTTTCCAAATGTTCTTATACGTAAATCTAACATTCTACTCAATATATTATATTTGTACATAATGCAAACAATTTGTTTAAATCTATTTTGAAAGCCAAATCAGTAATCTATACGTATAATCTACACTTACATTTTCATATACAGACAACTATGTACTATAGTTATTATAATTAAGTTCGTACATATCAATTATAGTATTGTAGCATTATATTGGCTAAAATAAATCAGATCACACATTTTAGTGCTTATCCCTTGAGACAACACAATACTGGATGAAAGGTAACAATATTGATGAGATTCGTTGCATTACTTACATGACAATGAGCTTTCATTTTTTAAATTAAAATTACTTCTGTCGACAAATGTCCTGCCTTTCTGTTAATCTGATTTTTTACAAGATAAAAATGGCAAGAAAATTAATATTTAGACTTGACGCATGGTAGAGTAGAAATCCGAATTTAGAATTTAAATAACTTACAATTCCATCAGAATCAATTTTCATAAGTACTATTTTTGTACGAAACCTTAAAAACTGTAACAAGAAATTATTTAACCGTAATTACTTAATGTATTTATCTGTAATCGTAATTGTTAATATAATAGTACATCTTCTATTTTTATCTATTGTCTATGTATAATTGGTTTATTTTAATATTTTTACAAGTAATGGCTAAGACTTGAGTCATGGAGGAAGGAATCCCTTTAACCTTTGTTTACCAAACCAGTCCAGTCACTTCTAATCCATATTAGTAATATTACGTATATTTTAAGCTGACATGACTTATATTTACTACATATGACACATGCTCAGCATGATTCTCATCTCATGTGCCTTCAGTTCTTTGACTGATACA
Source organism: Tomocerus mixtus (assembly GCA_034694165.1). NCBI lineage: Eukaryota > Metazoa > Arthropoda > Collembola > Entomobryomorpha > Tomoceridae > Tomocerus > Tomocerus mixtus. The sequence continues at coordinate 1,678 of JAQFYC010007510.1, forward strand.
ATTTGCCATTTGAGATTACACATGATAAAGATAGCATATAAAAACAATGTTAGTACATGCAACAAAACAATAATATAATGGCCTATTTATGTATCTACACTATGGTATGCCACTAACATCTTTTATAGACATAGGTTGGTACTTTCTATACATAATAATATTTTAGTTAAGTACTACAACATGTACTATGTACCATAATAGAGACTCGAGACAGATTCAAATTTAGATTCATGTTTTCGTCTTCTCTGCTAAATCCGTGGCTACATTACTACATAACATTATTACATTACAGGTAACAGAAAAGTCTTGTTAAGTTGTAAGGATAAAGTTGGCATCTGGGGAAATAAAAATTCCAAGCACACGCACACACAATTGTGTCGCTCCCGCTTTGAATAATGTCACTATCGAAATAAGCACATATTTCTTAGACGTTTTGTCATCCGAGGAATTTTTCTTAGCCACTTTTGCTTTTTCCCGTTGCAAACGCCGACAACGGGTTTCTGGAGATTTGACCATACGAACCGAATTTCCGTGGGCGTCATCTGATGAGAGTTTACCTATAGAGAAAAAATACAGATAGAAAACTTTTTTAGACAAGTTAGGGGAATATAGAGCATATGACACGCCGCATCACACGTTCTTTACTTTCATTTCGAAGGAAACTAATGGGAAAAGCGAGGTTTGAGTTAAAAGGTCGCTTTCTCTGTGGTTTGCGCCATCAAAGAAGGGAACGGATGTCAAGGGAAGAAGAGTCTTTAGCTTCAAATGGGACAGTTGACTTCAAGTGAAGGAAACTAATTACGGATTCTGCTCTCATATCAATCTTATTTTCACATCGCTGATCCTAAACCATAATCTTAAGTAGTTTGATTGAACAGAAGAACGGAGAAAGTGTTATGTGTGGTCCGTGGGCTAGAAGCAGAACGTGGATGGGCGATCAACCGAAGAACAGAGAACAGACTTTCATCTCATTCTCTTAGATATAAGTCTACCATATTTTTGAGGGACCACATCGGGACACATTTCCAAAACCAGGATAAGGATTGGAAAACCGAGGAATTTTTTTGTAATGGGAAACTTGGTCAAAAATGCATTGTTTTTCAATAAAAAACTGAATAACTGTATTTTTTCCTTAAAGGCAAAGAAAGTTTGTCATCAGAAAGTATTCAGAGCACAATTTATCAACAAACTGGAATGTACGCTAAAAATCGGGACAATATTGCAATAAAACGGGCGATAAATTAAGAATAGGAACTTTGCAAAAAGGGGACAAACGCAAAAATAGGGACAATTTTGAAATAAACTGGTGATAAATTAAGAATCGGAACAATCTTGCAAAAAAGGGATTCAAACTAAAAATAGGGGAAATCAGTGGAAAGGAGGTGAATAGTAGATATCGGGACAATTTCATTAAATTGGAATATCTAGCACCCTTTGGGCTTCTGACTACTCACCATATAACGGAAAGCGCAGCTATCCTTCGGGTCGATGCGGGAGTAGGTAAAGAATGGAGAATCATCGGGATAAATATGGCTTTGTCTGGCGAGTAATCCCGTCACATAAATGTCCTCTAAGTGGATAAGTGGAGTTGAGAGTGCATTTTGAAGCAATATTGGGATGATTTGTCCCCGGAGAAGATATGCTGTTCCGGATAAATATCCTGGGTACACTCGACCCGGATACAAGTATTTCGGCATATACAGCTTTGAGTTCCAGTCTGCTATTGGCACGGCTCCACAAGTCAGTCTACCGCTGTAGACAAATACAAACAATTATTATCAGTCTCTTTTTCTTGGAAAATTGTTCAAAATTGAACAATTTTCAACAACAAATTCAACACTTAGATATTTACACTTAGGCAAGTAAATTAATTACTTTAAAATATTTTTCAACAACCACAAAACTTATTCGCGTGCAAAAATAGCTAAGAAACTGTAAAACAAATTTTCTTACATCATTTTGGCATTTGGCATATCGTGGGTCACTTTTAAAAGTCGGTCCACATTAATGAAAATATCATCATCCGTCTTGAGTAGGAATTTGGGTGAGGTTGATACATTGTTATTAATGGAACACGTGAGGTTCACCCATTTCAGCATGGCCACAGACTTCAGAGTCAGATTATGGTAGGAGTCATAAAAGTCCTCTTCGATTACATCTCCAAAGTTGGCCGACTCTTTGGCAACTAGTTCCTATAGGGAAAGTCAAGTTAAGTTAAAGTAAAGTGTAAAGAAACTGAGTGTTAATGTTAACAGTTATGTTATTCAGCGGAATATTATGTCCACGCTAGGCTCTCAACTCATAAATCTGCAATTCATCTAGATTCCTTTATATTCCACATACAACATGTACATCTTTAAGGACTCAACCGTAAATGTAAATGCGTTGCTTCTCTGTGGAGTGTAAATGGGAATTCAGTTGGGTTTGCTAAGACTGGTAGACACACTGGTCATAAATTCTTATGTAGAGATATTATATAAGTTTAAAAGGCCCAATTCTGAATACTCTCTCCCGTACACCACGGTTCAAATATTAACTATCACCAAATTTTTTCGTATTAAACTTTCTCCTACTTTCACCATGAAAGTTAATACCTCGACAACAATAATCTGCATAACTTGGTTCAACGCTTGCAGAATATAAATGAAACGATACAACAAAAATATGTCACATAAAATCTCGAATCGGCTGACTTAATTTGAACCGTATTGTATTGCATACATAGAGAAAGCATTGGTTTCGCCTTTTCTGATAGTAGAGTGAAAATGGACAAGAACTTTCGACTTTCACTACTTTCAGCTTTCTAAAATTCCACTGTCGTAACTGTAAGATTGAGATATTGCATGACTAATTAATTATAAGAAAATAGCAAAGTAACATTTAAATGCTAACTAATTTTTGATATCCCACTGTAAAAATGAATTTTGCTTTGTCTTGCCATTTTCATTTCCAGTATAACTCAAGAAAGTCATCTATTTAATCGAATACGTAAAAGTTCCAAAATTATTTAATCACATACCTACGTCAAATCTTTAGTCAAATTAAGACAATATAAGGTTGCCAAATAGTTGGAACGCACTGTATAAAGCCAGAAGCCAGTTAAGGTACCAACACACACAGCACGCTTAAGCTATATCATAGTTAATGCTTGACTCTTCTAGACGCATTTTCCTACGTAGGCACTTACTTTCTAGTGCTTTCTCCCTGAAAACCATAATATAAGAGGGAAAAGCTTTTAAAATAGCTGAAAATGGAGAGAGCGACGTAGTTACATTCATATGAGATCCCTTTGGTATGGCTTCTCCACATGACATGAAGTTTATTGTATCGTATTTCGCAAGATTTGACCTCCTGAGTCCTCGACTGGCTTAACAGTAAGTAATATCTTTTAACTAAGCACATACTGCATATACCCTGTCCTATTTTTTCTTCCTAACTTATTTACTACAAAAGGAGCACAAAACAGTGTAGTATACTATGACTATTGCTATTTTAGTTTACTTCATTCATTTCGACTTTAATAAAACCCCAAAACGACATTCAAACACATAAATAAGTATGAAAAGTATGACCTTCCTCATTTACTCAGAAGAAGCCAAAATGAAGCCGCCAAGTCAGCTAAAGAAGTTTCTCTTGTTTACGTTTGGACTGACTGACTGAGTATAAGTTTACTGAATTGGTTTGGCTATTGCCTGTTTATACTGTTTATAGGAGTAATGAAATTCTTTGTTGGTTTTCAGTTTGGCGAAAAGGAAGTTCCTACTTTTCAAACCCGAGCTCAAGTTTAGTTCATCTTATTTTAGTAAGTGAGCGGCAGAAATACTCTTTTATACTGAATTTAAGAAAGTCAACCGAGAAACTGGAAAAAGGGAGAAAAACTGCCACCAACATGAACAGTTCAGCATAAATAAATTAGATATTATCTAGACACAGGATAAGAATTCCCACTATGTAACGGTGTGTACTATATGTTATAGGATTATTCCACATTTACTGTAATGTGAATAATGTCTAGAAAAACAGAAAGCTCCACATGAATCTGTTCTATTTTGCTTTGTGACACGGAAAATCAGGAAAATGATCTTAAGCGACAGGTTTCAATAAATTGCTTAACAATGTCAAAATCTTATTAACATTTTAAAATTGGCAAAATCTTTTAGCTCTGTGAGGCTTCTGTAGAATTTTTAAAAGATTTAATACTCAAAGGCAAATACCTAAAATTAAGTACTGTTCTGGTGTTCAAAATGGCTAGACAGTGTGGATATTGCTAGTTTACCTAATCTCCTATAACGTGTATATTTATCTACTTTTAGAGCTGCAACCCTTCTCCATACATTATTCATTCAAAGAGATTCTTTCATGATAAACCTCAGGAAGTATCAAAGTTTCTTCTTCTTAAAAGTAAGAACAAGAGCACTAGTGTAGTTAGAAATAGAAATACAACTTACATTACCTATCATACTAATAAGCAAGAACGTAAGAAGTATCTCTCCGGAAATTTAGACAGGACAGAAGTTAGCTTTTTAATGTGTCTTTGCGTTTACAGTAGTTGTAATGTGTAGTGGTTCTTTTCTCTTATTTTTGGGTAAAACTACTCAAACTTAAAAGCATTCCCTCATTTACTGTATGAGATCCATCCTCGTTCCCAGAATTTACAGTGCAAATAATCGCATGAAATGGAAGTTGAAACATTTTTGGTGTGGCTTAATGTAAGTGGTTCAGTACAGTGTGTCTCAGGACACCTTGTTTTAAAACCTAAGTTGGGAAATGGTATACATAGTTTGGCAAACTATTTTTGCGGATAGCTAGCCATTAGAACAGATCTGAAAATTGGTAAAGCATGTCTTTTGTTGCCAATTTTTAGATCTGTTGACATAATTGTAGATAATAGAATATTTAGTATTATTAGTTATTATTATTATTGTGAAAATTGTTTTAAAATTTTATCTGATTATGGTTAGTCTATCTAAAATTGAGTCATTAGATTTTCTACTGTGTAACAAGTGTTTCATTTGTAAAACTAGCCATTTGTACATTGATTTGATTATTTTTAAGATTCGTTGATAAAATATACTAACTATAGAATTGTGAAAATGTTCATAGCATTTCCTCATTTCGGTTCACAAAATTATGAGATACGCTAAGTAGCCTATTTGAAATTCAGTCCGAGTATTTCTTTCAAAAATAGGTTTACAGATTCCCGAAAACAATTTAGCCGCATACAAATAGGTTATTTAGAGGACTAAACACTTAAAGGCTTACCTCACACGTGTCATTTCCACTATTTCCCAGGACGAAAGCGATTCGGACACCTTTTTTCCATAGATATTCCTTAGAACCCCATGTTTCTCGTATGGCCATCCTCGCTTCAAAATTGGATGGAGCAGAAGCGACAAGGATAAGCACTTTCACAGCCGGTCCACAAAAAATGGAAGTGCCATTGACGATGGTCTGGGAGTCGAAGGGCTGCCATAAATATGAATTGGCATTGGCAGGATCCAAATAGTCTTCTAGGTTGACTGACTGATTCACTCCCCATGTTGGAAGCTCAACTGGTATTTTCAATAGAGTTTTCAGAGAATGGTTTTTATTATTCATCAATGCTAAATTAGTATTTGTATTCTCCATCATCATTCGAGCACTAGCACGGGAATTACTATTAGAAACGTTAACCCGCCCTTTGCTACTGCCAACTCTACTTAATAGCACTAGAATTGACATCTGTTTCCCATTTGAAGATTTTAGCCCTGTTTTTGTTCGTTTCGCAATTGCAATTATAAATTGGGGTAGTTTTGGTTATGTAAATGTTTCATTTAAGTGTTTGTGTACACAAAACAAGGCAATGTATGAGGTTCAGGTATTTTTAGCAAGTTCATTCATTATTTATTAAGTAGGTAGTTTAGTTAGTATTATTAGCACAGCAGTTGTCCAGCCAGTCCAAATACAATCAGAAAGTCGTCGGTGATTGTACGCATTTTTTGGTTTTCAAAGTTCATAATTATGCATCAGTAACAGTAACAACACGAACGAACAGAAAATCAAGCCATGTCAGTTAATAAGGATGATGAGTCAAGATGAGATGTTTTCAATTCATTTTAAAGGTTTCCCATTCATCATGGCATCATAGCAGCATCACATTTACCAATTAGATTCAATACAGCAACAGTAACATAATAAAACAGCACAACAGAACACAACAGTCGCAAAACGTAAATGGTAAACGTGCAGATTTTTTAAAGGGAGCAGCAGAAGATCATACGAAAAAACAAACATGCATTGAATAAATATATAAATAGATCACTTCATCAATTTTTAATACAACATACAATACTGTAGTAATAAGTAAGTAGCTTCACATAATCAGATCACATTCATCAGATCAGCATTCGCATGCATATGGATATAAGATTATCTATAGATTATCTACTACATACAAATATACAAGTGCGAGTGCGTGCATAAATATTTTAATATACAATATCCAGAACCATGAGTACAAAAGTAAAAGCCATAGTATTCTATGTATCTTTATAGTATTTCCTTTTGGATAATTAAGTTGCAACCATAAACCATATTCAAGCTTTGGCATAGCGTTTAGCTTAATTATATTTACTTTATAATACAATACGCAATTAAAGCTGCAGAGCTGCTCCCGTATGCTGGGAGCTTAATTAATAAGCATTAATTTTGAAGTTGTATTCACCTAAACTAAACTTTTATTATTTGGTTTTACTGTTTGTGTATTCATCGAAGAGAAACGTAATAAAAATCAGGTCAAAAAATGAAAATTTATAAATCCAATTAACAACGCTAGTACTGATCATACTAATATTCTTGTACTTTGCAGCACATTCATCCCAAGTAGTAGATGCAGATGTTTTAAAAAAACAGCCCAAAGATTATACTCTTAGTTTGTTTTACTTTCCCTATGCCTATAGGTAACATTCTACATACCATGTAACTTACTATATTTATCAATATCAATAGAGTTAAAGATTATGCAATAAAATTATGACGAGGTTCACCACCTGGATTAACCCAAAACATTTTTTTATGGCTCGATCGAATCCTCTTTTCTATCTCTAAAGCCAGAACTGTTCATTACACTCGACAGCAATTACACAATTGCCTATCACATCCTCTACAGTCCACATAAAATGAATAAGGCATTTATTTACCATACATAACGAAAACCATGTGGGATTGGGCAACAAATGGTAAACATACGACATTTATAAACATATTAAATATTTACAAGTGCGCCACGGACAACGAGACAGTTGCAGGCTTACCTGAAATGTTGCAAGTAGAAAACAAAAACAACTACGACCTACTTCTATTAGTAAAACAGATAAATACCTTAATTACCTTACGACAGCCTGATCTGATCAAGAATAAGCATGTGACAACCCTTGCCTTGTCCCCAAATCTATATAACAACAAAGTTCGTCTATTTTAGCTACTAATGAATATCTAAAGTTGTCACCGTCATCACTATTAGCCCGAGTCAGGACAGGACAGAGTGATAATAATTTGAAAACTAAGTCACGCAAAGTAAAAGTTTGCAAACAAGATTAGTCTTTCTAGAGAATGTATGTTAATATGGAATTTGCATGTCAAATGGCAATAACTTTTCATACGCGTCGAACAGTCTGCTAAAACGGTAGAAAAGACTTCCGACTTTCATTCCAGTTGAAAAGACAAGAGGATCACATTTTATCCTCACATACAAATAACTGTTACACTATATTGTACAGCTCAGCTACTTACTGTACTGTAATGAGATTATAGTAGACATCAAATCAACCAATATGTCACAGTAGGTATTCAGAATCCAGAATATCACGCAAGTGCAAAAACTGTGTAGAAAGAAATATGCTTAAGCTTACAAGTTGCAACATCTGCCGTGGGTGTATCAGTGAATCTTTTTATCAGGGTGCCGTAATGTCGTCCATGATATGAAACTGAAATACAACGGTAAACACGTCTAGAGTGCTAATCGATGGATCCAGGCTAATTAATTCGCTTTAGTATTACAAGGATTTGCTATGTACTAGTATTTTGTATGCAACTTACATGTATGTGCATACACAACCTATACATATTTATAAACAAGAAGACTAGGGATGCCAAATTCAACCCGCAGATAACGTGTAAAATCCTCAGGAGCTTTGCAGGCAGTTGTTTTCTGCTGTTTAGTCAACATTCCTACACAATACTGTTAATTAGCAGCAGTCCTGTTTCTAACAATGGATTATGGAACTGCCTCTACAGACACACGGACTAGATTCCAATTCCAAGCAAATGTATATAAATGGTAATGTAATGCTAAATATTTCAATACTTGACACGCTCAAGGAAAATTCTGCGAATGATTTTTGCAAGCAATTTCAACAGAAGCAGCAAAAACTAGGTGTTCTTTCAATACCTAGATGATTATTATTTATGTAGGTCATTTTTAGTATATAATCTACACATAATAATTTATATTATTTAATTGATGTGATGTGATGCTGCTAATATGTATTCGCATATGAAATCAACACAAACCAGACCAGATTGCTTGGTCAAGGTCTGACGTAATAACATCATATATAATATTAACTACAAAGCAGACAGCTAAGCAGCCAACAATAACTCAATGATAGCAATAACTTGTTCGTAACTCCTTTACGATGATTAGTA
>JAQFYC010007511.1:0-10362 GCA_034694165.1 Tomocerus mixtus
GGCTCACGATTGTGGGCAACATTTAAGATATGATAATAATTTGGTTGTGTGGTCACATGAATCTCTTTTGATCAACTAGTTTTTAAAAGGGGTTGGAAGATTAACTTATGTGCAATATTATATGTAAATATGCTCATACACAAAACCCGTAAATACAGTTTACTGTAAATCTTATTGGTCTGATAATTTTACTGTAGCAGAAAATTTATGTAAAGACTCAAATCACAGTGTCGGAGATAGTCTATACAGCAATCTGTTTACATTTATAGCTTTTTAAAAAATTCAGGGCACAAGCCGAGACTAAGAGTAGTTGTACAATATAAATGGTGATATGATAAGCATAAATCTTATTACAAAAGCTGTAGTGATATTGATAATAATAATTATTGGATATTGGAATGCATGCATTAGTATGTAGATATTGTAGTTTAATAATAATTGCATAAACTATCGACAATTGCGTAATTTATCAGTACTTACTTACCTACTTGAGATTTAGAAATATAAGTAGAAACTAAATTGTTAAGTTTCAGCCTTACTATAATTATTTTAAGCTACAAAGCAATCTTTCATCATGCCTATGCATTGCAGATGTAACTTTTGTAAGTATTGAGGCAAACTTGAACTTGTTGGAATAACTTTGCTTCTACTATTAAGATCTATTCCTCATTCCACTAGAACACGCATAGATAGAGATGATATACTATGTAGGATGTAGATGATGTAAAGTAAAGGTCTTAAGGCTCAGCTTATACATATACAATACAACCTTAGGCATACGTTTGTCTACACGAATGCATATATTAACATTAAGTAAGTAGTCAAGTCTACTAAATTGACCTTATCCGCATTGTGTGTATTGAATCCATTCAAGAGTAGTAATTGGTTTTAAAATTACTTTTGCTTAGTTGCTAGTACTTATTGATAGGTATTCTAACTTAGTAAATTCACAAATGTATCCTCAAGATTAGCCCTCTAGTAATTATCCTTTCCGAACTTGACCAGAGGATATTGCTCGGAAGAGTTGTTACTGTTACCTAATAATATAAACTACAATTACATTGCGTAAGCTATTATTTTCAACTATGTTTGGTTAGATTCCCTCAAGTTGCCCATAACCTTAAGGATACGTTTATGATTTATATCCATTAAAGGGCATAGCACCATGCCCATTCTATCCAGAAGCTGTTTTCGAAGAACAGTGTAATATTAGTTGATGCTATGCAAACTTAGTAAGATGCTTCCTCGCTGTCATGTTCAGTATTATGTAAATTGAATTATACAAAAGAACAGTTAGGACAAACTTTAGCCTTGTCCTTTACAAAGGTTAAGGTGGACTTGGGCCTAGAGTGTAAGTCAACCTTAGTGAATTTAGTTGGCAACCTTTGTGTAATAACAATGCTTGCTTGGTTGCCTTTCAAGAGACCTTATTTTATTATTATTGTTATTCAATATTCAATATACACGTTTAGATACATATAATCATTCCCACTTTTCGTCGATGGCTGGGATGGGAATTGGTGCTTACGTGTAAGTAGGTACACAAGTTATTCACTTGGAATTTCAAATTATATTATTTCCCATGTTGGCGTGTCAAAGCATTTCATAATATTTTTCAATTGCTTGCTCCTTGTGAATTACGAGTGGAGGTTCTTCCGTGAAAAATTCTGGTGTGATTGATCTTATGCACGTCAATGCCAGACCATATACGTTGAAATATTTAGTTATGTATTATGCAAGTAGACATAGCTCATTATTATACTGGAAATTAAAGAGTTGGTAACAAATAAATGCTTAAAGAGACAGTGAGAGAAGGAGAATTACATAATTAAAGGATACATCCTTCTTAATTTTATTTGTTCATTTTCCCTAGTAACGTTTTGCCATGCTAAGTAATGCCTACTATTTTTCTATTTGTCTCGTTTGTTGAGTTGCATTACAAGGAGCACATTGGCATATCCAAGAAAATATTCTTTGACAGAAAATGCTAATGGAGTGTTTACAGAAAAATTTCATTAGGATAATTAGTACCTTTCAGAAACTTATTAGCATTTATCCTGTCAACATTTCTTGGACAATAGTTGCGGAATGAAGTACAAAGTACAGCACCCTAATGATAATGATCTTTATTTTTACTATCTCATTCATCCATTAGTTAGATCTGGATGGGATTTGTAACTTTGTTGTATTCAATGTCATAAGACCATTTGCTTTGCTGTATTTGTAACATATAATTTACATTAATTTGACTATTCACTTTTGATGCAGTATGCATTGTATGATATTATGTAGACCTATAATTATGCCACAACACGTAACAGAATAGGACAATGATAAAAAAAAGTATAATTTTGTTTGTGTTTCTTAGTAATGCTGTTTTCATTACCCGTATTTAAGAAATGATAACAGAGCAGTATACAAAATAAAAGACTTTTTCAAAAATGTAATACAACAGATTGCCATTGACATTGCACTGACGACGTCAGCATCAAGTGTATGAATAGAAAAATTAGCTGGATTGTCATGTCATATAATAACCAGACTAATTTAGTAAATTCGAAAATTTACTTGGCTGTATGCACACTTATCTTTTTGTTGTATTTGTGGTAATTTTTCTTAGAAAATTTTATGTACACGAAAAAAGCAGATATTCCATCTGTAGCTACTAATAAATCCGATATTCATTCAAACACTTACAATTTTTAATCCACTTTCAATTTAGGGACTAATTGTTAATTGTTTTAACGTCTATAAATGTGAAACTAAGCTGAAACTAAATTATTAAATTCATTATCAGAGGTTGGTTCATATTCAATAAAATGATATTAAGTATACGATATAAGATCAATTCGCAGCTAAGGGAGTTGCAGTTACAGGCTACATTGACTGATATTGATTGTCGAAAGCGAAGTTCACACCTGTAACATAACAAGTTTTGAACGAAATACGACAATGATGCAAGCGCAAAGTTAAATGTTATGATTAAATTGAAATATATTTAATAGTTTAGGAGCATTTGGCTAATTGTTACAGTTTACAATTTCGATAACTCTTATGTAGAAGTACCTGTATGAGCTGTATGTAGTATTGTTTTCCTTCTGCAATAGACACCTTTTTTGGTGTAACAGGATCGATCATCCATTTATCAATTTCTATGGTTGAAAAAGTGTAGCAGAATAATAATTAAAACGTGCACTTTTTTGACATGTATGAGAAGTAGTAAAGTGGTAGTAATTGCATGTGTATATAATTACCAAGTAACTTCAGTTTACACATATATATCTGTACATACATACATTATATATTAGTACATGTGATCTCATATTTACTTCTCAACAGCAATATACAATAGTGATGTAGTTAATTGATTAAAGTGATATGAATCGACTCCCAAACATTTCTGCAAACACGACATTGTACTCCGTCTCCACTTTATATCGATAGCGTCGCCAGGGGCAAGTGTTCAGTAAGCAAGGTGTGTCCCTTATTTCATATTGCTATAGGCATTTATGAAGAATGACTTACTATAAAATTAAATATGCTAATAGATATTCATGAATGAATGTTTTATGCATCAGTGCATGTATTTACCTTTGCAGATCTTGCATTTGTATGTAAGAACTCAATATTCTTGCATCTAATGAACCAAAGATATTCCACTGCCATTTTAATTTATAGGTACATGTTCTCTTGGACAGAAAAGTTGTTCCTTGTCAAAGCTATTTGCCAAGACAAGAAATTTGCAATGCCAAGATGATAATAATGTTTCTATTCTATCCTTAATGCCATTTTTATTTCTGACCTAAGCAAGCAGACATTTTACAACCTTACGTTTAGCGATTAGTATAATAATCTCCAACTTTATTGTATAGTAGAACTTTTGTAGCTAAGCTACACTCTACACTAACATTTGCATTAGAGGCATTATAAGCATATAGCAGAGCAGTAGTCTCATAGGCATGTATTTAATACAAAATACAAAGTGAAGAAAAGAAACAGGCAATTATATATACGACTGCAGTCTACTTAAGAGTGCGAGTATCGAGTGGCCTGGCATTAGTAGCAAGGCTTGTTCTTCTAACTAACGTAAGTTCCTGTGGCTGGTTCTCGAAGCAACACAAGATACATACAAATAACAAAATAAATGAAGAAAATGATCACGTAGTGCCTTGCAATTATCGTTTTCTTTACGAGTCTGACTGCTCTCACAATGCATTATAGTACACACAGTAATCTTTTCTGCAGATACTTATACACGTCGATTGCTTACTGTACCAAAAGGCAAAGGGTACTCTTTTTTTCTTTTCACGAAAATAAATCAATACTTTTCTGTGACTTATTTTACTAAAAAATACCTTTCCTGGTTTCAATGATCTGACGTAGCGTGCCAAACATGTTTGCTAATAATATAATACTATAATGTCACGTTATTGGCTTGCCTATGCACATACTTTAATTTTTGGATATTTTTTTGCTAAAACCTGAGTGACAATATCAAATCTAGAAACAAGGATCCAAATGTATGCTTCTTCTGTGTACCTGCAACATAAATAGTATTACTCTGATGTGAAACAATTTATATTACGTACTAAACTACATGTAACTGATATGGAGTTGAGTTTTGCATACCTATAGCACTTCGATAAAAGTAAGAAATACACAGAGCGTTGCATTGTTGTATTGTAGTGTAAGTGTTAAGTGTAAGTGTAATATTATCATTCAAGTCAGACTTTATCGAATGTTTAGTCAATATCTATTGTCACGTAATGCAAGAATTCCCTTGTGGTTTACCTTGCTTTGCATTCACTAACTGTTATTATGTAGCATTGTCTCCTGTGCATACCAATCGTAAAAACTTGCCTAAATACATTTTTTAAACTTTCCTAAATATACTAACTTGACTTGGCTTGGGTGAGAACTCCTTTACTTGGAGCTATTTATTTCACTAATGCGGACTGCAAAGGCTGTTTAAACAAGATACACTTGTAAAGTCCCCAAAGGAACTTCTTACTTTAGGTAAACTGGTATGCATGTACTGTAATACAAATGTGCTGATTATCAATGAAAAATTAGCATAAATGACTAAGCAAAAGTCGAGAAAAAATGCATTCCCTAACGACCATGCGAATTCGTAGTTAACATCTACTTTTCAATGTTATAATGCTCAACTATTTTACATCATTGTGTTAGTACAGATACTTATACCTTTCTCTTGTAAAAACATGTGCATTTATCGCTTAAAATGTTTCGTGAATTAAAGTGTGTTATTGAAGTAGGTTCTTGCACATTTTTGGGGAAAAGTGCAAGCAATTTAGGCTGGGCATGGGATAGGTGATGTCGATGTGATGTGTGCCGTCCTTTGATTATATCTAACAAGTGTCCTCACAACCATTAATAAGCGCATGCAGTATCTGCATTCTGGATTTCGTCATTGTCCCTTTTATTCGAAGAACCTGCTAATCAAAATTATTTATAAAGCTAATAAAGCAGTGGATCAATGAATACTACTCTTTTAGTGTTACATTGATAGGGTGTGTACATACGCTTAATTTTAGTATACAGATATGTGCACATTCACTTTTGAAAACTAAGGCTAAAATTATACTTGGAAAGCCTTTGACGAAGCCGGTGCCGTGTGTTGGTTCACCAACTCTTATGCAAAGCAAACAAAACCACGATTTTAGTACAATAAACTAAATTGAGACCCATGTCTCGAATCATGCATAAAAAATTCACATAGCTTATTTGACAAGAGTAAGGAAAACAGGCTTTGCTGGGGCTAATAATTGGTCAATTTTTCTAAACTCTGTTACGTACACATACTAGTAGCAACGGGACGGGATGGGTTGACTTATCGTTAGCGACTTGTCTAACTAAGGGATATATTTACTATAGTACATAGATAGAGAAAATAGTGAGTAGACAATTTTTAACAGAGAACGCAAAATAACGTAACGGCATGACATGAAAACTTGTATTTTGTATTGGCAATCAGCGAGAATTTCTGATTGCAATTGGATTGCTTTATTATTGGGGTGACTTCTAAAAATGTTCTTAAGGCAAGGCAAGGCAGCCTAAGTAGCAACTTCAATACGCTAACGATAAGTTTAATATATTTACGACATTACGACTTGACTTGAAGCTGAGCTTATGCCAAAATGTGTCTAGTCATTTTCTTAACTCTTAAGTGACTCCTTGCCATTAGTACATTAGTACAAGGCACTTGCGAATAGGCCATTGAGCCACTCCAAAAATCCTACTTATAGTAAGCTGTAGTACATAGTACGCAGACTTAGTCGGAACGGAAGTGAAATCTATTGTATGCTATATATGCATTAGCTACAGAGTTAATACCCTTAGATAAAGTAAAGTATATAGTTATATAATAAAATTAGGTTTAGCACTTTCGTAAAAGAAAAGACCTTTGTTTATTTTCCAATCCATTAGACTTGCAAATGCAAAGCTTGGCTGTTGGAGCTTTGTATTGCATTTAGCATCAAGTAATCAATTTGTTTATTAAAATAAATTGCAAAAGAAGCAGGAATGACACTTGAGAAATGCTGGCACTCAACCCACAACTCGAACTCCTCTGCGAATAGACAAATGTCTCATGTCATGACTATCTGACTAGTACGTTACCCAATTCAGCTAGAACAGAAGTGCTCCTCCGTTCTATTTGATGTTATGTTCAGATCCAATCATATTAATATACAGACAAAATGTGCTACTTATATAAGACATGTTGTATACTTCATACAACATCTATGGAATATTGTATACGTAGTATTTGATAAGTCAATTTGATACCTTCTTGCACATCGTAATTTTGTTGTTTACCAAGAGTTCATATTTACATTGCAACACATTATTTAGGGCAAAACTATATACGTTCTTAAATTATATTTGTACTACTGTGCTTGGTATTAATATATCTTTAGTAATTGAGAATGTCGAATTGAACAAATAACTTACTTAGGCAGTTTGATAAATCGCAATAGAATTATTTACATTTTGCAAAAGGGTAATCTCCTTGAAATGTACATACATATATTAAATAACTCTATATGTTCAACTCAACAGTCAACAGATAGTAGTACAAATATTATTATGCGGTCAGGTCATAACATTACTATCAGTTAACTATGTGCAATCTAGATTTACACAGTTTTCATTTTAGTGGTATAATGTTACAAATGATGAGGTGATAACATGTTTAGACTAAACAAATAACGTAACGTAACCATTAATTGCATACTTGTACAAGAAACACCAGTTAGTTCCTATTTAACAAGAAGATGCGGCTCCTCTGTGAACGATGTAACGGTAGGATAAAGTAAAAGTTAAGCACGGAGAATTTTATTTGTCTGAATCGGTTTTCTTTCTTCCGTGAGTCGGATGTGAAATATGTAGCGTAGCACTTTTGCTCTACTCGGAATACAGTAGTGTGAACAAAGTAGTTTCTTTTCATTTAACCGCAAGGAGATCGATAAGGAAGTAAGATCGATAATCTCTAATGCATACTAAAGGTGCTACTACTACTGGTAGGGTCTACCTTAGGCATATAAAATACACGAAGTACAACAGACAATACCTACATTACATACATTACATGCATGCGGGCACTTTGTACTTGCTCGGTACAAATACTTCTGAATAGTTTCTTTGTCTGCTTTGTGTATCAATATTTACTGTATTTTAATTGGTATTCGTAGTTTACACTGCCTTGCAAAGGGGAGGAATATGTGGGGTCAATTCCTTCAAGCAAAATTGTTTTATTCCTTCCTTCCTTTGATAAACAGTATTTGATACATACTTATTTGCTAATTAAACTAATAGTTATCGTTTGGTTAGCCTTGGACATGAATAATGAACCTAAACTAATGCAAACCACCAATGTTTGTTTTTCAACTATAAAATTATAAATTACAGCTTTTTTAGAAATCTAAATTAGGTACTATAATTCGTAAATACACCTACTAATAGTATAATTACGGTGACCGTTATAAATGGACATTAATAACTCGCGTAATCACCCACGGGTAAACCTTTCTTATGATAAGGTTTTGTAAATTGCGTATTTGTTTAACATTTGGATCTAGTTGAATGTGACATGTTTAATGTATGTCGACTTTTATATTTGGACAACAAAGCATGACAATGACAATGATCTATTTTCATTTTTACTATTATTCTGAATATATTTAGTTGGGTAGCAGCCTCATCCCATTAGAATAGATTATTTATTTAGATACTCTTTATGGTTCTCTGAAAAAAATGAACATTTTTATTTGGTTTTGGCACATACATTACCTAGATATGAAATAAGTACATGCTTGTGTATTAGGTATGTACAAAGACTATATTTGGATAGCATAATAGGCAACTAAAGTACATAAAATGGAAGTTATGTAGAAATAAATTGAGTAGATATGCAAAGTATTATTCATAACATTACCAGGATGTGATGCGTATATTAAGTATTAGCACATACCACTACTTAAGTTGTATCAACGCTGAAAATGGTATATGTTCATGAATGTATGTATGTATGTATGCATAAGGATAATAAAAATCATGAGATAAATAGTGCTGTAGTTACGGTGTCAGCTTAACATAACATGCCATAATAATTTACTGAATCTTCCGGATGTGGAATTCAGGTCGATTGATCATTTTGGGTGCGGACGACGGGATGTCTTTGGGGCTTCGAGTCTGGGGAAGCGGAGCCATTGGTGTCACTCATGGAGTTTGGACAGCAGCGAGGTTTGCTGCTGAAGGTTTGGCTGCGGGTCTGCGGGCGCAGTTGAGACCTCATGGAGTTCCGGTCGTTTCACTTCATCCGGATGCCTTCTATGCCCAAAGGTAGGCTCACTCTTTACGGTTCATGCCTACAACTACTAACATAACCTACGTATTTATAATATCTATCTAGCACTTATACTTCAACATTGTGCATCTACTGCATTATATTGCATTGTACTGCTATTCTGCAGAAAACTATAAATTTTAATGTGAACTTTTGGCAGTTTTACTCTTTAACAGAAGTACAAAATACGTTTCCACTGGGGGATTTGGATTATAAATAACCTCGTTGCGAATTTACGTTTCCACATAAATGTGGACAGTGGCTGTAGAAAATGCTATATAATCTTGGAGATAAAAAGGCTCATGAATTCGCTTTCTCCCGAGCACATTGTATAGTATTGTACTACGTGTATGCCTTTAGTACGACAGTGTAAGAAGTGGATTGTATAGAATAAAACTTTGTCAGCTACACAATCTGTTAAGTATGTTTTTGGATCTAGGATCCTCTTTGCATTAGCATCCAGATTTAGTAGTATTTCCGAATCCTCTTTTCTGAAAAGTTAAACACATTTTCAATTAGCAATATCTCCTTTATTGCTATTAAGTCAAAAGTTAATTAATTATTATAATCCTACACTATTCTTACCCTAATTCCTCGCATGTAGGACAATTGTACAGATACATACTACCTAAGGTATCAGGTACGATAGGAATATCATGGCACTAAAAAGCTATAATATCGTGGGATTTATTTACTGTACTACAGTATCAACTTTTTGTGATCTGTATACATGATGTAACGATTTAATTTACACTTTCCTCTACAGTTTTGCAAAGAGAGTTGGGTTTTACAAATGCAAATTGCAAACCAAAATCAACAATGGAAACCATTAGAGGGGGATGGCTATATGAACTCCTTTTCGAGTTGTTTTACAATTAGCAGGCATATAGTTTTTAATTTATTTCGTTTAGGTAGTTTAGAGTTTACTTAGAGTGTAGGTAGGTAAAAAATTAGAATCTACGTCGGAAGGAATCGTTACGTTCCTTTTTTACTTAGTCACTGTCCTCTGTTCGTAGTTTGGTATGAAAGTGTAGAAACACCCTGTCATGTCATGACTCCATTAGTTGCTATTTTGTTATCACCACCAGCAGGTAATGGAAATGTCGACACGACACAAACAAACCCAATCATTTGCTTAAGCGACAATATTCTTAAATGTTTTTCTCATTGAAACTTCCCTGCAGTACTTGTCTTTATATAAAAACAAAAGGAATAAATAGCGCAGCAGTTTCAGTTTAGATAATTTCATTTGCAATGGGAAATGCAAGTTAGCGACATCATATTATATGGCTAGGTAGCATTTATGTACCTTCCAGTTGGACGTTTGTCATTTAAACCACAAGTAACAATTAGCTTTAGTCGCTGCTACATGGTACATACTTTGGTACGCTTATTCATCAAATATTTTTGTAACGTAAAGACTTAGTGACCACCAAGATGCAAAAACAGTCTACTGACACCTCCCAAATTGCTGCAATAATGGCAAAGACAATTTC
>JAQFYC010007512.1:0-10360 GCA_034694165.1 Tomocerus mixtus
CTACTTACATATTTTGTCTATTAACCTTGACTGTTACCATTCCAATACTTCGGTGGACCGTTTACCATGGTTTATTCATATTTAACACATGAACTAATAGCAGATCTATTCTTGCGTATTACATACTACATTCATTAATTTTCAGTAGTATTATAGACCACAAATAGTGCAACATTCTAATAAAGCTTTATTCTGTAAAGCTGAGTTGTTGAATATTTGAACAAAATAGAAGGATAGACTGCAATTTGTTTAATTAATTCATGGAAAAGATATTTGCATTTTGCAATACAGTCTGGCTGGCCCATTGTCCTTGCAGTGGGAGCAAAAAGACACGAAAAACATTTTATCCTTAATATATAGTCGTGCATACAAGGAAGAGGATTATTGGTACAATAGAAATAATAGGAAATTACTCTATTTCAAACACTACTTGTGACTCAGGAACATTATAGACTATAGCTAAACGCACACTGCACTGACACTGACGTTATTATTGAGTATATTGTGTATCAAGCATTTATATAAAAGCTAGGAATTAAAATGGACAAATAGTCCCCTAAGTTAAATTAAGAGACAATTTATAAGCATTAGAAATAGTATTTTTCTAACTCACATTTAAATATATTTTTCTTTACTTATATTTTATCTTGCTACATATTTTGCTGTCCGAATTGTATAACTAAAACTAACTATACTACTTATTTATGAGCATTATTATTGCGATTTTAAATTCTGCACTTTGAACTATAAAACTGAAATGTGGAAAGGACAGTGCAAATGCAATTAACTGTATCAGAACATGTACATGTAGTTAACGAAAATGACTTTTACTCTTCAAAAATCCACGCAAACGCTATAAATTCTATTCATCAGAATGATCAGAATAATTATTTCTTGTATTAATCCCAAGTACTACATATTATACAATACATATCATATCGTATCATATCACACTCTTTCTTTAGAAATCCCATCTCACACACTGCACTGATGTCTTTCCTTATTATTAACGTAAACAACAGTAAATATGAGATAACCCAAAGAAAACTTCCCACACCACAATAACAAAAGGACATGTCGTTTGTTCGTAAGTAATGTAGTATATGGATGGGTAGTGATGTTTACACTTGCAACTAAGTAAGTACGCTACAAATACAGATTAAGCAATGTAATGTAATACCGACCTTTGTTTTGTGCAGCCAAATTGCGCAAACTATTTGGCAATTGAAAAAATGTGTACTTGAAATTTCCATATATATATTAATTGGGAAAGACAAATGAAATTCGTTTATCTAGCCTTTAATACAAATATAAACATATATTACATGATAATTGGTTTGTCATTTTTTCTGATACAATATGAGGATTACAATATTACAACTATTAATTCAAAAACATAGTTCATTATCATGGTTATCCCTTTAGAAGACACTTATTAAAAGCATCTGATATAAGTAACAAGCTAAGAAATCTTTCACATCACAAAGAATGCTCTGGCTCCACTGAGGGGTCTGCGCCCATTGAGATAATTGAGAATTTTGCGACCCTGACTTAACCTCAGCAGGGAACAGGAACTTTTTATCTTTAAAACTTTTAATCACATTATATTTTGACGAACATTCTAATGTATTTTAGGAATCACCTGAACTAACTTAACTTAAGAGAAACTAAAAAAACAATTTACAAAATTGTTCTCAACTTACAGAATCATGCAATTTTAGAACAAAGACGAAATTAAAGTATTATATTTTAATTATCAAAGAGAGAAGAAAGTGGACCGGGCGACGACAGCCACCACAGCGCAGTTGAGAATTAATTAATAAAATCAACAATACGAAGGAATGTAACGTAACCCAATACATTACACTACTACTAAAAGCACAATTTAAAAAACAAATTATCTTTACAGTAAGAGAATATAATTGATTTTGACTATATAATTATAATCATAGTATACTTATTATAATAATTAGAAGTTAATTTAATTTTTCAAAAGTTGGTATGGATGGGTAATCAGTAACTTACGCCGCAGCTTTTTTAAATAAACATCTTTGCACCTAATAAACTGATTTTCAAGTTGGAAAATGTAGTTTGCAAATGTACGTGTTATTTCATTATGGCAAGGTTTCACAATCTGATACAGCTTCGCAGTTTTCAACATCATCAACAGATCTTGGTGTTATGAAAAACGCAGCCGGGTGAGCAGTAATGCATTCAATAAAAGATTGATTTTTTCGTAAAGTATCCCAGTGCCTATTAACCAAACAACCACAGATGATAATAACGACAGTGTAAAAAATCTAGATGCACCTGTACTATACATTCTACAGTATATCTACGGTGTAGGTAGAGTCTGTTTCTTACGATAAGTGACAACATGCTTTCTGCAACAATTCATTTCTTGGCCAGCTAAATTCAGTGATATTATTATTACTAAATCATTTAAAAAATACCTTTCAAAATAATCGTGTATTTCATCGACAACATCTTGCTCCGCATTATGAAGATATGCCAACACTGCTAATGTTCCTACGTTATTCAAAGAAAGTTGATCACATAATTTCAGGAAGCATACATTTTTCAGCTGGGTCAACTCGTATTTATCCGCTGCTTGTAATAGGGACATCAATATGGAAGTGTTCACAGAAAAATTTGTCGTTCCTAATAAAAATATAAAATAAAATGATCATCAATTTTTACGTTATAAGATACGTACTCTTGACTCAAAAATGATTGAGACTGTTTTTGAAATAGGCTCCGCCTTTATGGTCAGTCTACATTGGCAGTAGAGCATCTTTTAGGTAATCGACGTAGTATAATATATACCGTATGGGCGGAGCCTATTTCAAAAACAGTCTCAATCATTTTTGAGTCAAGAGTAACATCTAAACGAAACGTGACACTAGTAATTAGTATACTCACATCACAACACTAGTATTTATTGTTTATTGAAGAAGTTAATTTATTGTTGTATAATAATGTGAATAACAAAAGGATTCATAATAAATACCTGTGTACATGTATTCCACTACGTGACCCATAATTTCGTCAGTGACATCGTCTATCTTAACGACCCCCGTTTGCACTTCCAGTGTGTCGTGTTCCAACATAGCAGCAAATACATTGCTTCTAGCTAATATTTCAATGCATAAATAAAAGCAATTAATTTCTTACTTTCCATTACTGATCTTCGAAGCAAAGCCATTTGAAGGATTTCAATTTTTATACGCTTGAATTATATTAATTGGGTTTATTTACTGTATTATTTTAAGTCAGAGTCAAACTCTTACCTCCAATAATTAACTTATGGACAGGAAATAACTTCTGTCCGCACTGAATAGTGAAGTCACTATCTTTTTGAGAATCCAACAGTTCAAACAGGTCTTTCTGAAGAACAAGCAGAGATTCAGATTGCAGATCCGGCGATTCTTCGTGATGTTCACACTCCTCTCGCCTGCGTTTGGCGGCACTCAACATTTTTATACGACGGTAAGTCATATCTCCATACAGATCCAGAGTCACTTTAAGCCGCAAGGTGTTGTCAACCAAAAATTCATTTCTGTCTTCCCATAGCTTTTGTAGGCGTATTATATTACTGAGTCCCCAACCGTTGTCGTCAGTGCCAGGCCTAAACACATGACTCTTTGAGCAGCCTTTACACATAAAAGAATACAGGTTTGAACCTTAAGACATGGCTACAATGACAAACATTAACATTGCATTTTTATTGTAAAGGAGTATTTTCGGAAAAGCTTACTTCTGTGCCATGCTTCTGATTTATCAGGTTTCAAAATGGCCATGGATATCAAAGCTTGAACCTCAGTTTCGCTTTCAGAAAGCATATTTTCAAGATGACACCAAATTTGCAAATATCCATCCTCATTGTCGACAGTGACAGCCCTAACATAAATGACAGAACAACATGAAAAATCGTGAAACTGAGTAATAACAATATACATTATTTTGATTATTCTGTTATAAAAACCATTCAGAAAATGCAGATGCCTGGCAGATTGGACCATCCGCTCTGAAAACACTGGAAGTAAATGCAACGAAATTCAGTGATTCTGGAGGACATATGCGGTCAAAATGTTTGATGTCCCAATTAAGCGTAACCCGGTGGATTTCAAGCTACATAAATACATTTTCAAAAATTATTGCATTGAATTTTTATTACATACCTAATTCATTTCACCATTTCATCGTACTGTCAACTGTACTAACTGTACTTCCCTACCTCGGATTCGGCATTGATTATAGTTTGGCTGGTAGGGACGGGCACCATTTTGTATGAGCAATTGGCAATGAACTTCTATATTCTCTAAAGGTGGTGTCAGCCCTAATAGAATAAAATAATAATCGCCAAATCGTCTATTACGTTCCCATATTCTCAAGTCGCATTCAAAGTTGCAAGCAACTAGATTCAAATAACAAAAAATGACATATGTATGGTGCTTATGACAATGAATAACTTTCGGTGGTCGTGTCGTGGTTCTACAAAAACTGATGGTCTGTTTCATACTTATGACATATGACATACCTGCTTTTGGCTTTGATTTTTAAGTGACTGTTTAATATTAGTTGTCTAGTTATCTCCAGACAGCCTTGACGGTTAGCCGGAACTTTCAGGTAATTGTTGTAGTAAAAGTAAAAATATCGGTTCCAGATTCCAGACACCCCTCACCACAGCTGACAGAACGGATCCACGGATTACGGAACGGCAGCAGGAGCAGATGACAACATTTAGTAATGTATGAAACGGACGGTGGAAACAGACAACTGACAAGTTTTCTCCTTGAAATGTAGTCACACAATCGATTATTATGAGACTTGTGATTATGATTATGATTTCGCAAAAACAGCAAGAGGCAGCAACTGGATGAAAACAAAAGAAACTGAAATTCACGAAAAATCTCCTTCTGCATCGGTCAGTCTTATTCAATTTAATTTAACATTCGCGGGAGTGCAATTGCATGCTAGCATTATTAATTCTTTTTGTGCCCCATAAAGCATCTGAATGAAAATCATGAAAATCTTCATGAATTCATTTGATATTGGTTCCCTACGCCCTACACCTACACTGTGACTGTACTACTTAGCTTGTAAAATATAACCAACCCTATTTTATTATATTTACAAAAATTAGCCACCTTAACCTTTTCACTAAAGGAAAACTTGTGTTTGGAACACTCATAATATGTCTCATAGGTATTCATATTATTTCAACTCATTTATATGAACGTAATATCAGTTTAGCACTTATAAATATTTTGAATCTAATCTTGTTTGTACATACATCCAAATAAATCCAAAAATTACTGACAGAGAAACGGTTATATTGGCGGTAGCTAATATTGAGGTGGGAGCCCAGCCCGAAACCCAACCCAATGGGTTTTGTGTCGGAAATTCATATTTTTTATTGGGTTGGGATTGAGTTGGGTTAAAACATGATGGGGTTGATGTTGATGTTGGACTTTGAAGAAGTGTCAAGGGATGTTTCCAACAGCAAAATTTTATGTCTTCTATGGTGAAATCTTTTCAAAACATTTATGCTTTCCATTTATTAGTGTTTGTTAAATATTTTTGGTTAAATTATGGGTTTAAATGGTTAACAAAGTTAGATTACATTTAATACTAGAGAGATAAGTAGGTTGGGTCGGATTGGATTGGGGCTGAAATTGGCTAGGTTGGATTGCATTAAATTTTGTAAAAAATGTAGGGATGAGGCTTATGTTGGGGTTAAAATGGGTTTGGGTGGGTTACGAAATGTCAACCTATTTCCCCTTCTAGTGGCTATCTATATAGTTCTACTGGCAGAAGTATTTGCCATTTTATTAATTCAGTACACTAATATCTGAAACTGAACTCATATGTAGCGTAAACGCTGGCACGACTTTAATTTAAGAGCCAAGTACCATTAGTGTTTGAACAGAGAGGAAAAACTGTATATGAAGTCGGCAAGTCCCAAGCTGTCATTTGACGATAATCGTCTTCTTTTTCCATATGGCTTTGGCAATAATGGCACCCTGTGAGGGCCGTCAAATCAACTAGAGCTTAGTTAAGACTGACATGCCAATACCAATAGTATCTTGTATACAGTACAGTACAGACAGGGTACAGTGTACTATTATATGCTATTTAGAGTAGTTCTGGTAAGTTGTTAACTTGGTAAGCATTTTGCTCTTATGGATTTTCACCTCCCTCTGCATCAATGTGTCCAAAAAATCTCTACAGAGTATATCCCCACTCATAGGTTAAGACTTCTTCTGGTCTAACGATAAGTCATCGTCATCATGCTTGCCAGTATATGTACATTTATTTTATATGCGGTCAATTGGCTACTGATTTTGACTTTCCTATATACTGAAGAAGTATACACAGATGTGATGATGTGAACAAAGTAAAGATGTATAACTCTGATATTCGGAGCTTTTTGATTGTATGTGATGTTCTGATGTTAGTAAGTGTAGGCACAGAGAGATATACTTTATTAGTTGAGATGGTGAGAGTAGAGTAGAGTCTTCTCGATTGTCATGTTCCCCCTCTTTGCCTTCTCTACTATCTCTACTTGCCTGTCAACTCAAGATATTTTCCGTTTTTTTCGTTGCAGATAGCAAATATTGAACATAAGTAATGATGAATTTGAGTACGAAACATTACTTGCTATTACAATACCGTCGAATGCTCTCTGAATTCTGGACATAACACTATTCTTTAAGTTTAACATTTATGCTGCCATGCCATGTAGCATTTGGACCTACTACCAACGATATTGTAAACATCTTTTCTAGTCTGAGAATAAAGCCGCGTTTACTAATGAGAATGAAGAATAATTCTTATTCTAATTTACTTCTCAATTAATTTTTAAATGAAACGCGATGCTAGCGATAAGACTGTCTCATCGATAAATATCTGTGCTAATAAATAAATGTTTATTATATAGATTTGCGTACCTACAAAGGCCTACTGGAACCATCAATAATTGCAAGGATGAACTGCTGAGGATTAGCCCAAACTGTTTATCCGCACTATTACTATATTATTCTCTCATAACGAACTGTAACATAACTGGCATTTAGTTTATATTAAAGAAATCAAACAATTTAATTAATATTTTGGGACGATATGCGATAGTAGCTGTAGTTTTGCCAGAAGTGCGACCTTTAGAAAGTAGAATGTTATAATGGTTATATAACCCTGTTTTTCAACATACCAAGATATTTAAGATGACAGTAAATTCTTGTAAGGTTACTCTTTCTTAAAAAATACTTTGTAATTGTAAGTATTGAATTGATTTACCACAAACGAGTGAATATATTTATGCTTTGTATGGTCATATGCACAATGTACTACATACAATGTTGAGATCAGTTGAACTGAATGCAATAATTTACTTAAATATGCTATATAGGTACCCTGAATGAACACATACGACTAGCCTGCGTCAGCTAACTGATATACATTTAATTATATTTGCCAAGACGATTATCGAGGGGTTGGTCTACCCTCTCCGCGTTCTTTCGTCAATAGATTCTTAAATGGGAATTGAGGGTCAAACGAATTCGGCATTCAACTAGAGATCTGTCATGCCACATACACATAATATATGTTCTATTATTACCTACGTACAAGAATTATTAGGCTTGCTTGGGCTATTGGATGGACAATGGACATTGTCATCACAATGAAAGAGGGTCTTCCTTCCTTCCCAAATCCTCCAGCGACAATTTATTGTTCCATTCCTCATGTTTGTTGTGTTGCGTTGTGTAAGGTACCTACCCCATATATGTATATATTGTATATATACAATGTATAGGTATAAGTAGGTATACTGTATATCGGTACCAAGTCAAACTATCTGTAAAACTATAGGCTTATACAGTTATTGCGTAATTCCCTTGTCGTTATTGAACTAACCTTTGAATTACGTCCATGTATTTACGCACAACACTATTTCATTCAGAAATATAACTGCCTGGCACACTTGGATCGTGGATTATATTATGCCAACATAACATGGGATTGCTTTGCTGGTGTGTTTTTATCTTACTCAAACTATCTATGAAGTAGTTTACACTTGTAAACGTAGTGTTACATACACGCACATGATCTTTCTCACTCTTTCCCCCACTAAAATAATAAAAACAGGTACATGCATTAATGCAATAGTACGTACTTGTAGGTACCTAATGGTGAAGCAAGTAGTCCTCATGTTTAATCTATAATTCTGAAGAATTTGATGCCCACCAAAACACCCACTGAACCGTAATATGGGACCAGAACTCGACCAGACATATAACAAGGAAGGTAATAATAATATTATTACATATACATGTAGTGACCATAAAGGAGGACCAAGAGCAACATAATAATATAGTTTATTACATGCTGCAATGCAATACAAGTACTAGGTATTTATAAATACATCAAAATTTCGTATATGAACAAAGATAGAGGTATGATATTTTACTGTTTACTTACCTTAATGTGTGTATTCCAAATGTAAAATCGCTGTGCGTAAGAATAATGAACGATATTTTTGGTCATTTCCCCCATATATTCTTAAATATCCAATTTTTCTCTACTGGCTGCCCATTTCCTTCAGAATTATTGGTTTCTGAATGTCTCCTCATTTCATTTCATTTTACTCGAGTGCGTGTTGTAGGGGAATAGCATTTTATACCTTTTGGTAAAGAGACATTAAGTTTATAGCTCAATATAACTTTCCCCAGCCAGCAGTCATGTTCTTTTCTCTCTTTTACCATTAACTCTACCTTTCCCTTGTATGTATTCCGTTGCATATGGCAGTGTAGGGAATAACTAAAGGATCCCTAGGCTCACGTCCACCTTTTCTTGGCTGGGGATGGCTGGCTGACAATTTTCACTAAATAGTAGAACGCGTTGACAAGACAAGTAATAAACTTCTCAAATGAAATGAAACTTAATACAGAGTCTTGGCAAAATGAGTTTCAGAACGAAATGAATCTCACCTCTTATTGTTAGTTGTACATGGTTGTAAGATAAGATAGAGTGAAGTGAAAGTATTTTCCTCCCCATCTCTTTTATTTATATGGTAAATAAACATTCTACTGCATTGCATTCTACTGCATTGCATTACACGCAACATAACAAGCCACCCTTACCCTTACTTAGTCATCCTGTTTAACTTTTACCAGTTCCTGATAGCAAAAGCTGAAAGTATGACTACGTGTACCATATGGCTTCTTAAGAAACAAACTTAATTTCTCTGTACCTATATGCTAAATGAAAATATTTACATTGTATAATTTCTAGGGTTGAAATACTTAACTAATACGAACCTAAAATGTAGTGATAAGAATATCTTTCCTGGGAATCTTCTTGAAAGTTTTGTATAAACATGCAAACGCAAAATTTCTACTACACTGCTGCATATTAGAGACAGTAGCTATTAAGAATTAAAAGTATTGAAGCATACTAAGCAAAAGTTAATGTCACTACATGACTTCAAGTTCCGATGATATTATCGAGAAGCGAAATGCATGTAACTAGGCTAATTAGCAAAAGTTGAGCAGGACACCTGCAGGAAATGGCAAATTATGCAAAATATTTTACAGCCCTCATGTTAATATTGAAAGACTCGTCGCGAAATTACTACTAGTTCATTGCATGACACGTATATCTCAGCTAAAGAAAGTAGACCGCATCGGGTCGTATTATTAGTTTACGACTTTAGCTCTGGTAGTGCAAGCAATAGAAGCCCGGGAACTGATGTCACTGCAGTCTGTACTGTACAATTCACAATCAGGTACAAGTTACAGTTAGAGAAGCAATGAAACTGTGATTGGTTTGCTATTGTCGTGTCCAAGTCATAATACTCAATCCTGTAAGTTGTAAAGTGAAAGTCAACCGAAAATGATATGACATAGCATAGGTTGTAAAATTATGGCCATGTAAACTCACATGTGGGTGCTCATAACTCCTTCCTTTAATAAACCTTTACCTATATGTATACAATGCCAGCGGAGAAGTGAATATGTCATTGTCCCACAAAATCTCTATGTACAAGGATCCACATACAAATAAGCATATAAGTGATATATTAATGTTCTTTAAGTTTTCCAAGAAAAATCATCAAGAATATTTTACATATTCTTTTAGCCAAAAGATTTTCACAAACAATAATTCAAACAAACTTGTTTATAGGCTTGATAAGTCAAAAAGTAATAAAAACGGTAAAAGCCCATACTTTGGGGTACGGATCCCGTTTTTGGTGGTTCTGCTAATCTACGGCATATACTACCAAGCAAGGCTTTATTGGTGTGACAATAGGTAATTCTATTACACATGTAGACATAGAATTCTCTTAAGTATACTAACC
>JAQFYC010007513.1:0-10360 GCA_034694165.1 Tomocerus mixtus
AGAGAACGGCGAACCGATTCCCGCCTTTTTTCTGCTTACAGAATAGTTTCGTTCCCAACTTGAAACCTCACCTCGAATCACCCCGTTGTTGGTTCTTAGGTGAATGGAACTGTACTGATGTATATGTATATACTGAACCTGAACTGAACCAATTTCATTGCCCAGATAATAATCTAGTATTACCCATATAATACACATTCTTCTAGAGAATAGTAAGCAACTTACTACGCTACTACTATTACAGTTACAACATATTTCATCACAAGCCAAAAGTCAAGTGAATGAAACCAAACCAACCTACAAATACTTAAAGTAGGCATTAAGCATTTTAGTTGGTTAATTTCATAGAGCTAAAAGTCAAGGAGCTAACAGTATCTAAGATACAAATGCCTATCTACTAACTGCCTAATATTATTTAAGTAGAATTGGCAGCCATAAAGTAAAGGTAGGTATATACGATATAAAACACGCACTAAACAATAAGAATGCATGTTAGCTTTAGGATGCCGACTTCTCGAAGGGAAATATATTTTTAAGCAGCCGTGTAATTAATTGACCCTGTTCTCGGTCCATTTCTCTTTTCACACGGTTTTGGCCCGGTACCAAAAACTTGTGCTTTTTCTTGCATTCTATAGAGACCGTCTACGTATTCCTATCTGAGAAGAAGCAAAGTAAGTAAATACTCGAACTGACAGAGTAGATTTTGCCGGTGTTGTCGACATTTCTAATACCCTGACAAGGGAAAGCGTTGAAAAGTGAGACTGTCTCTTAACGTGGTAGAGGAACATGCCTAATATCCCCATTATTCCTTACTTACATACCTACTTACACAAAATGACGACAGACGCACATACACATTTACAATAAGAATTCATCCCACGCACTTTAACAAGAAGAATTACTCACTAGACTAGGTAAGCTAACAACAATAAGAATAGGAACCCGAACAAGAGCTCTTTCTCTATAACAATGCACATAGTACATAATATGCATTTCTTGAATGCTACTTTTATACTATTAACTATTAACTATAACACTACTATTACTATTGCCATTATTTCTTTATTGTTTTGGCTGACTTACCTTCAGGAACTTTAGCTCTAATACTACCTACTGTAAGTAAGCAAATAAAAACACATATCCTACTTGAACTAAGCTTTAGCGTAACTGCAAAATACACATAGAAGAATGACACTCTTAACTCTTTCCCCTTGACGTAGTCTTCCCATTCTATTCTATTGTTAAGTCCATTTACATTCCAATAATATAAAAGCATGGCTTTTAAAGCGCCCGAATTACACTAATGTGCCTTTCGGTGAGTAGTTGCTCTTACTCTTCCGACTGCTATTCCCATCCTTTAGCTCTCTGTTCTTTCCTATTCTTCCATTACAAACTGTAAAACACAATTCTCTTCTGTTTCAAATAGGGAAACGCATACCTACTGCACATAGTGACTACTTAATGGCAAATACTTACAACTTATACTTACTTACTCATTCTAACTGAAAAGATGAAATAGAAATAGTGAACCCTTTTACATTTACCATTTACACCAACTTATGCATTCTTTAGGTAGAATAGAATCTACAACCTACAACCTACAACCTACTTGAGACTTTGATATACAATACTGAATTTTTTTACTTTACTTGTTAGTTCCCCCTCTTGGTTGCTTTTCTTTATTTCAATTTCACTTGACTTGAATGTTGAATTGAATAAACTAACTCCACGCTTCGTATATCAACATAATCCTGCATTAGAATTAGAATCTACAGTCCCAGCCATATTTAATGGCTGCAATTTCTTTAAAACAAAGACAAAAACCTTGTTACTTCAAAAATTACCTTCTTCTGGGACTTTGAGATAATATTATAATAAAGCTGAGTTTGAATGTTCAAGTTGAAGATAAAACAGAGAGTATGAATCAACCTATTCAGAAACTCACAACTCAAGTCTATGCGTTTTCTGTGCATCGCACCGCACCGACTTACTTTTCAACAGATCTTAAATTCAAAGATGAAAACATCAACGTGTTCCAACATTCTCTCTTGTTTTTGGAATCTCAAGAGAAGTCATTTGACTTTCATTTCAGTTCACTCGCTTCCCTACTTTATTTTACTTACCAAGATTCTTGACTTATAGTAAGAAGCATTATTATTAGAGCAGAGTATATAAATTCGTATTAATAGTACTTATTATAGCAAAGTAGTCGCAGCTCGCGTGGACTTTCTTTTGCTTCACGTGAAGTGTATGTATACGCAAAAAAAGTTTTCCATTGATTACATTACAATACGCCCACGCGTAAATATTTTAACTACAACTTACCTAATGTACTTCTTAAATCTGCGTTTTGTAAATAAATATTTTGATTACATTGTTTTAGTTTTGTAAAGACTACCTTCGGTAAACAGGAAATGAACTTCAACTTAATTTTCTACTTATTTATGAAATATCCAGTAAACAGCAAATTGTATTTGGTTGGGTGATACCATAAGCACAGGCTATATTTTTGTGGCATTAATGATAAAATCAGAAATTCTATTCTTTTACTAATTGATTCATTTGTCTACCCGCCTCTTCTTAGAGAAAGATATTAAATCATAATCCGAAGAGTACATAGTAAACCTGTAGATACGTATGGAGGCTTGTCTGTCCTGTCTGAAGTACAAAAAATGTGTTTGTTTCTAAATTTGAAATGAAACACTATCTTATTTTGGCACACTTGCTAAGTCAAGAGGGAAATCCACGTCATGTCTAGAGTTAGATTACAGATAAGCTTTACATAAGGTACCTAAGTGATTATAATACAAATAGTTGTATTTCGTATACTAGTACTGATACTTAACACAATTTGATATGTCTTGTACAGCATAGTGTACTGTACTGTACTACTGATAAATAGCCTTTCCTTTCCTGTCTTTAAGATCAATTCAGTTAGTAGGTACAGACTGCCATTATACTTTAGTGTGTAGATAGATAAGTGCATGTTTGTCCTCGTGTCGTCGGCTGTCGTTTCCTATTTCAATTTCAACTCTTTACTTTCTTCTTATTCTACTTCGTCTTCTACTCTATGCATATCACAGATACTTTCCAGTTAGACTTAGAGTTTAGGTACTTGTTAGATGTAGCGAACTACTACATATTTGTATTTACTTTACTTACTTACATTAGGTAGCCTAAACTTTGTCTGTAAGTAGAAGGAGGAAGAAGTAATAGCGTATAGTTAGCTAGTGAGTTCTTTGTGTTAAATAGCTTGGCCGTGTCTTGTTGTAACAGACAAGACCATGCACTTTGTATCACTTTCAACTATGTCCGCATCTCAGTGCTACTTTATGTTGTATCTTTAGATTCAAACATTCACATCACAACTATATAAAACACACATCTATCTCTGTAGCTGTATGTAAGGAAAGCAAGCCAAGCCATTCATTCTGGAGCACAAGAGACGCATTAAAGGACTGCTAAACAAACCAGCTGCAATGCATTACCTTCTATCTAGGCATGTATGTACATGTACCTACAGATATATTGCAAACAAACCAAGATATAAGGGCAGGGATAATACTGAGGTACTTTTGTTGTGTAACTCAAACTATTTACTGTATCTGTGAGTGTGCAATGTGTACTTGTAGGTATGACACACAATAAGAATAGCTACATTTAGCTTAAAGCACAGATACAGATACACTAAAGTATATTTGTACTTATACTGGAAGCATAACTAAACCCAAGAGCATAGCTTTAGATAACATTGCTTTGAATCTAAGCATCGCCATACTTCTTCCCGTCAACATTTTCCTTTACAGTGCATCAACATCAACATTACAAACATACCTTGCACACCACACCAAAAGAAACTCGCTCGAGCATCTCTTTTTCATTTCCTTTACTTCTCACAACTCCAGCATACCTATGTTATATAATACACACAGTACACTATAGAATAGAACAAGTTCACATTCACACTACACTAGCTAGCACCTGACAAGACAACCTCTGAGCCGAGACTCTAACCGCCCGGATGGAATTGGATAGGATCCATACACTTAACTTACGTAAACATGTGTGTTGGAATCTGTTTATCTGTACTGTGCTATATCTGTAGGTATGCATGTAAGTATTCCCTTGGCTTAGACGTTAGGCTTACATGATTCTAATAGCAATGTATAGACTGCGATATAGTTCACCTTAACCAAAACAGAATAAGACAAGACAGAAAATAATAGAGATCATTCATAACATAACCCAATCACATATTGCAGTGTGCCTAAATATTTGTTGTGTCTGTCTGTACCACGCAAAACGGAGGCGGAGTACATATTAGCCACGCTGTAATGTAACAATTGTCAACTCAGGCAAGGAAAACATACATTCAATTCAACTTTCAGCTACAACGATACACACATAAATAGTTACACGTCTAGATCCATGTAGATAGCTCACTTCAAATGTTTAAGTGTAAATGCAATGCAATGTGACATAATGGATATACTTAGCATACCTACAGCTACCCACTTTTTATTCCTTTTTAATATTACATACTTATGTAGATACATACAGTAGTGCTTAAAAATTATACAGGCAGACTGCTATGGACCTCAACTAAAATATTAGTACAAAAATATATACCTGCTGTTTATATACTCGTACGTACTTTTTGTGCGACAAAGATCAAACCTACATTAATTCAGAATATAATATAATAAATGCAATTAGAAACACTTTTAGCAATATTAGTATAGCAACGATATAGGTATAGTATGTGCACGACTGCACATTTATTGATATTAGCTACGCTATAAAATTG
Organism: Tomocerus mixtus; assembly: GCA_034694165.1. Lineage (NCBI taxonomy): Eukaryota > Metazoa > Arthropoda > Collembola > Entomobryomorpha > Tomoceridae > Tomocerus > Tomocerus mixtus. The sequence goes on from JAQFYC010007513.1 coordinate 4,808, forward strand.
TGTCACGATATACCACTTATTTTGCACGTAGTAGTTTTTCTATGATGTCACAGTAAAAATGAGGGTACATCATATTCGCACATTTATCTGAGTCTCTCTGACTGAACTTACTCTTTCACCGCATATCTCGTCCTTCAATTTACTCCTTTCTTTGGGATTGTGTGCTTAAGGCTTTATACTAATACAAAATACACAAGGAGAGATAGAGATCCCGAAAAATGTTTCAGAATGAAGTGATACATTGCATCACTTATGTATAGATCCTATATAATGTCCATAGTACAATACATACACACGTATGTAAACTAAATAGAAGTATAGTAGTATAAATATTCCAACTGTAGTATATAGAATAGCATTAGAGATTTAATTTCGACTCTATACACTTCTCTTTCTCTTTCCCAGATCTTCTCGGTGACTATAGTTAATATAAGTAGTGCAGTGCACTCCATTCCATTCCACTCAACGCAGCATTCATTCATTACTCACTCACTCAGTCTGCTCAGTGCTCATCCATTCTTCATTCGAAACTACTTACCACTTACAGACAGATCCTTGTTCAGTGTGTCAATGCATCATCCTCATCATGTGCTTTACATAATTCCTTCCTTATGCACACACATCCCTCCCTCAATGCATTCACTATTCACTACTAAACTCACCAACTTATATTTAAGTGTACGGTAGTGTATCTACAATAGGGAAGTATGTAGTATGACACATTATGCATTTGGTATTATGTATGTAGTAAGAATAAACACTATAGTATGCTGAACAATACAGTTTATGCCTTTTCTATAAATACTCGCATGATATAATAATACAAACGAACTTTGCAAATGTTCTGACACCCAAACAAAAGTGACAATCCCGTTATGCCACCAGGACCAAAACATGGATTCAATGTTGATTGCTCCCATTAAGTTTCTATACTCTACTAATTGTTACTTCATCATTAATTTTATGGGGCTTTAATGGTTTGTTAAAGCTGGTGTCGGTGGATAATTAATTAGCATGTCATACAGTAGGACCCTATAGCCTAAGAATAAAGGTCTTATTTGAAGATTGTAAGTATTTAATATTTTTGCCAACTAGACTTACTCTTTCCTCGTGTATACTATGTATAATATATGTAACATATGTGTAGCTTTTTTTCACTTCAACATATTCAAACATTAAACTTTTAAGTAAGTATCTACGCAGTGCATTTGGTTAGGCACTTACAACTTACTTTGCCATTATTTTTGCTTTGGAGAAAGTCCTAAAACATTACTGTCAAAGTCAACCTATTGGCGCATAAGCCATGAAATGTCATTGCAATTCTAATGGTATTTTGATTCAATTTCCAAACTTTTCAACCAGGTCAAAGGGTCCGGAAAGATCGAGAAATTTTTGACATTTTTTGCCCGAAGAAATAGAACGCCCTACATAACAACGGGCAGGGCAAGTGAGCCATCAAATGGATTTCGTCGTCTTACATACCTTCCGGACATTTAGGAAAGGTTATAACTATGTATCACTAAGGCATATGTATGTAAAGGTATGCATTTCTAAGCGTCATCCGCCTCTTTATTCTCTAAACCTTAAGTTTCCCATTCAACTGCATCATTGCATTCTTTGAATAAGTACATTGCGAAATTGACAAAAATGATCAACAAAGATTCTCACGGATGAAGGAATTATTTGTATTTCGAATATCCGTTGGATCAGAAAAGACTCAAAGAATCCAGACGATATTTTTTGATTTGTATGTAAACACAATGAAATATTTTATGTCACTGGGTCTTATGACAGGATTTAGTGTTTTGATAATAAGGTTATTGTCATATTGCTTCTAATAAAACTTAATCGAAATGAATGCCCAATCCACAATTGTACCTATATACTTTATTCTAAATGACTTATATTTAAATTATCATCAAAATAAAGGAATCGTATCATAAAACAAAGTGAAAATTCTAAATATTCATTTATTTGGATTAGAATATTTACTTTAACTATTCTAAATACTTAAAATTAATTAGCCATATTGCCCCTGTCTAAATGGCGTGATTGCAAATTGCTAACTGTGCCAATTTGGAAAGTCGTGCTTATATATAGTACAAATACTCCATATAATATGTATGTGTTTCTAGCATGGAAGTAGAGGTTAGGTAGTAGTGTAGGTTTCTCAGTAATGTTCGATAGAGTTATGAGAGCAAAGTAGTATTGCAGTAGTAACGATGGGTATGCACATCGAAACTATTTAGAAGTTAAGAACTAACTTTGAATTGAGGTTACGTACTTATATCTGTAGATACTAGTAGGGAAAACATAAAATGCTTTTCATCTTTATCAATATGATGTATGACTGTTTTCCGTATTCTTTTTTTCCTTCCAGAGGTTTAACTGCTTCCCTATAAGATGTGTTTTGACTGAATAAAGCCATTCCTTACTTTAGTATACATTAAAAGATAAATGGCTAATAACTTTGGGCAGAGTGATACGTCTTTGGGAGGAAAGCGAACCTAATAAAGGCACACCCATGTCGACTTTCACTGAAGAATTAATCACGTAAATGGTGATACATGTATTCGAATATCATGGCAATATTGCAAATCTTGGCTGGAAAATCTTTTTATCTTTAGCTCATTGTATTTACATAAGTATAGCAATATCAGACGAACTACAACTATATAGTAATTCTTATATAGAGTATAGAGTTATATGTATAGGTATAGTACTTCCTGTAGTACAGTTGTAACAACAGTCTTTTACTGACATAGTGACATACCAATCCATATGCTATTTACACTAGCTCAAAAGCAAGTGAATATGCATGAATAATGAGTAGCTATATACAACAATTACGAATAGATTAGAATAATTTATATAAAACGGAACAGTTTACGATATAAATAACTAAAAGGCTATAGTATAAGCAGAGTAAAAGCGTAATATTTGATACCATTAAGGAATCCACACAACAATGTCATTTATCTTGCATTAATCCTTTCATCAAATGAGAAATCCGTATTTATTTTATTCTTTACTTTCCAATCATCATTACTGGAGAACGGCGATTATAGCACTATAGTACTGTACCAATATTACAATATACTTATTCCTATATGTTCCTATTTTTTCAATTTATAAAATGTACGTTTCTTGATTATTAGCATTGCCAATATATACGAGAAAGGTTTATGTATGCATAGGTGACAGTTCCAGTGAGTGCAGTGTTAGTGTTATGTTACAATTACAATCGTACATGTACAGTATTATGTAACAGCGTATTAGTCAACACTGTTTGTAGTACTTATGTAGTTGTTATTATTCACATTGCAGCGTAGTTCATCGTACAAAATTAAATTAAGTCAAGAGAAATTGCGAATCTACTACACTGTACTGATAAGTACAACATACATTACAAGAATGCAATAATGCAAATACGCTGCACTCCGTGCAACCGAAATCAAAATGCTAACAACGTAAATACAAAGGCCTTGTAAGCCAATGATAATTTCATCAGAGTAATCTGTTTTAGTACTATTCACTGTACAAATAGGTATACAATTCATAAATTCCTTCTGGGATAAAAGGAAAATAATAGCTGAAGCCAGTGAAGCATTTTCATTTGTTTTCAATCTTGGTTCGCCAAATATTAAAACTGCTATCTTGCCTTGAATACCCAAAAGGACTAGGAAGCATTTATATTCTGTTTATTATTCAAGAAATGATATTAGTCTTCAGATTGGGAAGATTGTCTACCCTCTATGTCTATGACTGAATTGCATAATTATTATTCATATCTTGCGTCTTCTATAAATATATGGAAGGATATGAAAGAATGGGCTACGACATCCGTGGTTAGGATAGGACATACAAATTCGAGCTGCAATAAAGTTTTAATCCAATTCAAGTTTACCGAATTGTTGGTAAACAACCAGAACCAAAGTTTTAATTCTTTAACTATTGATATACCTAACAGTGTATAGAATAAGTAGTAACAGATAGTGTTTCCATATTGCATTCAGTTCCAGCGTTCTCCTGATTGTTTTAGTAAAAATCCTTTCTTACGATCATTTACTATAATTTGTCGCATCTCTTAGTTAGAAAAATGGTACAGATGCTCACTAACAGGATTAATAGAACATTTTATGATGGAATAAGCACATTTTACGTAATACTTGAATGCAAAACATTACATTAAAGTCTTCTTATATATTGTCAGTCATCTACAGAGAGGAATAGTATTTCCAAAGGGATCACCTAGTTGTCTTCAGAGAAATCCAAGTGTAATCTACATTTCTATCTTCAATTCGTATTACTCAGCAATATTGCTTTTGCTTCTTTCTCCACTCACAGTGGGGAACCAAGGATAAATACCTAAGATATTTGAAGAGCAATGGTAACCCTCCTGAACCCCGTTTCCTTATTATCTCTTACACATCTTTACTCTTTTGATTTTAAATATTGGTCCTTTACATAATCCTAGTATCCACACGACAATGGAATTTTCATACAATAAAGCTGCTGAAAGTAAAAATTTAGTGTTTAAGAAAGGGAATTGGCAAAGATGAGAGTAAGCCCGAGTAAGGTAACAAGAGCAAAGGCCTTGAATAGAATCGAAAAATATTCCCTTTGTTATTTATACATATCCTTATCATTAGCAATAGGTTATTGGGTGTATAGGTAGTCACTGTCTTTAATATCTCTAATTCAATTAGAAAACGACATGACGTAGACCAACTGTCGTTCACCCATAAGACAAACTCAGCGAAGCTTGGGTAGGTATTCATAAATGCAAGCGTGTCTTTGCATTTTCTCCTTAATGAACACGATCGGTGAACAAAAAGGGACGAGAAAATGAACTGAAGACAGGAAGTCACTTTGATTCTGACAAAATATGAATGAATGCTTATTAGAAGAATTTAGCTTTCACTTTTCTCTAAGTCAAAAGGAAATTCAAGGAATGCAAATCAAGTGTACAACCATACTAGTGAAGAAAAGCGACCGTCTTAGAGGGAAGACACAGACACGTCAAGTCAACCGAACTGACTCTGCCTTGCCTACCTATTATGAACCTATTATGAATTATAATTCATGATATTTCGTATAGTTATATAAAACATATATCTGTATTTGTAATGTAGCATAGAACAGAGAAAACTAGAAGATAATATATTTATATACTACTATATACTACACAAATAATTTAAGCTTTGTTTCTCGTTGCTGACGTGGGATAGTTTGTTTAGTTTGCCTTGGTCTGCTTTAGCTTGACTTGACTTGACTTTGTGTAACAGATGAAGAATAAAATGCACCAATGGGACTTAGCTCGTGCCTGTTTAAATTACATTTTGAATCCCTTCTCTGCATTTCTATACATATAAAATAAAGTAGTCTTCTCTAAGGCTACTATTGTATGTCTACGTTTGCATAAATGCTCGATTCGTGCTGCACTTACACTGATATTGTACTTAAGTAATATTACTAATACTAGTATTTTAGCCCGTGCGAAGCTACGGGCGAGTCTAGAAATGTAGCTATCAAAAAATATTGTTTCCTACT
>JAQFYC010007514.1:0-10357 GCA_034694165.1 Tomocerus mixtus
TTTTAAGTAAAAAGGACGAACATACATACATACATACAGACAACAGCTCTACATAAGCCCTAGGTCGGGCTAAAAAGTACTAGAACAAATGGAATGGATACACAATCAAATGTATAAAACTGGAAACTTACTTCCATGATTGAAATCAGAGATGGGCCCCAATTTGTTTCAAAGTTTAAATCAATGTCCACTGGTGACAGACATACATCTTTAGGATCAATCAATTCTGTAATAAAATCGATTTATTAATTTTTTAGCATTAGAAAAATAATGTTGCAGTAGTACGCCAAATCAGGCATTAAGAGTGTATTTTGCGTTGTCCTGGCCTGGTCTGGAATCGACTAATGTTGCTACAAATGTATGGCCATGCACAATGTAGCATTTTATTTTACGTTCCTAGCTAGCAAGTTTATTGAAAAACTTATTTAAAAAAAACAATGAAAGAAAATCGTGATACTTTGAATTGAATGCTATTAAATTAGTAGAAATCAATTATTTTATATAATTAAAATATTCTCCAGGATTTGGGATAAACATTTGTGCTAAAAAATAAAATTAGTAAAACTTACGTATTGTACTTGCGACGGAAAGATCACCTTCATTTCCAGTAATATCAACGTCATTAACTATCGTCAACTTTTTTGCCGCATGTTGAATGGACACTGCTTCATGGAATAATTTTATATCATCCTTGGTAATTTTATTTGGATGTATAAATTCGTAATGAAGTTCTCGATTTTCCAAATTTTTTGCTTCTTGAATGGGTTTCTCGATCTTCTTAATCTTATTTCTCATTTCCAGTCTCATTTTTCTTCTTTCCTCTTCTTTTTCACTTTGACTTTGGTGAGTCCTTGTTAGTGCTGTTATTTCTTTATCACTTGTTTGATATTCATTGATAAGAGCACCTGGCCAATCACACAATTTTCCGATTCCTTCCATAATTTCTTTCGCCAGTAGTAGCCTATTTATCCTGTGAAGTATACTTGGGAGTAGCTTCAAGTGTACAATCAGAGATGCAGGAACAGCAAGAATGTAGCACAATTCAGGAACGAGATATACTGGGAATTCATCTTCTTTTGCATATTTCTTCAGTAGATAATTTAATTGTTTATGTCCAAGTCCAACCCCAGCTAACTTACATTTCAACATCGGTTGTTCAAGGTCATCGATGTCCTTTTTGTATTGCTTCTTTATAAAATCCTTATAGCTGGAATGAAATCCATCGTGAAATTTAGACATGGGATTCATATCCATAGCCACTGAATCAACGAAGTATATCTGAAATCAAGATGTCAATTAGGTAAGTAACGCCGTTATTACAGATATTACGGGGGTATATAATTACAGCAGACAAGAGGTGGGAATTCAATACGGAGGGAGAAGTTGTATAGAGTAGGAGTTTTACCGGTCGAGGTTTACCCTTGTACCACGGAAATATAATGCAATTTTTATATTTATCCTCGTAATTTAGGGATCTTTTCACTTTTGGAGGAGTGGGGTATTTATTCGCATTATAGTTTCGTGGGGGTGGACGTGGAGGCCTTGGTTGACAACGATCATCAACCAAACTTTTAAGGGCAGTGCCCCCAGGGTGTGAAGTACTTTCGATATCCAGAATATCTTCAAAAATTCTCCATCGTCCAGCTTTAAAAAAAGGTGTTCGCAATTAAAATCTCTTATATTTACGCTTCTGGACATATAAATAACATAATGTATTATTCTCCCGTAAGACAAACAGTGTTAAGTTAATCAGCGAATCAGTCAATTAATGCTCTGAAATGTAATCATATGTTTACCTATGCTTAACACTACTCTAAAGGCCCAAAGCCAGTAAATAATTGTTTCATCATTTTATCTTAATGCTATACAGAAGGAAACAAACCATATTTAGTTAGAGGAACGATAAAATAATTTTGTTCCGTTTGTGACTGTCTTCTGAACAACTGGTGTTTCAGGCCTAAAACCTCTTTAAAGAGGAACTCTTGCAGTGTGTCTGTAGTTGAACTGCGTGTAATTATTCGCTCTAGTACTGCAGGATCCACGTTACTGCCAAGAGGTTGCAAAGCAATTGTGAGGGTGCCGAAAGCTCCATAAAGTGGAAAATCGCCAATCTTAGTTTAAAAATACAAAATATTATTTTAATTTTAGAGGACGCTATAAAGGAAATTGAAATAATTAAGCGGTGGGATGTAAAATATAGTATGCAGATATCTTGTATGTACTACATAATCATAATCGGGGTGTTCAAATTTTTTAGTATGTATATTGGGATTTGGGATGCATTCTATGGTTGCATCCAGGAAAATGAACCAGCTAACTATATTCACACTCAGTAAAGATTAAAGATGCTTACATTCGGCAAATCGTCAGTGGTGAGAATCCCAAATGAATACGTGCTGTCATCAAGTTTATACAGTATTGTTGGACTTTGAGCGCATTCGTCTGCCTTTGCTGGTGTGACGCAAATACGAAAGATGTTGTATTTTCTCTCCATTTTACGATTATCGGCAGTGTCAAATAGCTTACATTTCTAAAATAAACGAAAGAGCACACCTTATCATGTTTTGCAATTGATATAATGGCAAGTACCATTAAGTTTAAAATAGAAATTAGCAAATGGAAGGTAGATTTACCTTTTTATTATACCATGCGGATGGGGGAGGTCTTGCTTCGAAAATTTCCCCTTCTTCTTTTTCTTCTCCTTTTGATATAGGTGTGAGAATATTGAAGAACGCTTCCACTTTAGCTGGGAAGGAAGGATGCATGGGTATTAACTTTTCGTCCAATATTCCAGCTTCGTGCATTCGTTTCGCTGCTTCTAAAAATACTGCTTGTTTTGCTAGCTCTTTATTTTTCATGGCAATACCCTGATAACCAAAAGGATAAATCGCCATTTGCTATACAGTAGATTGAAAGCCTTGAATTCATCATTATAACTTATTTCTGAAAATAAAATCTTACAGAAATAACGCCTTTAACGGCACTGTTTAAAGGCATCTTTAAAAAAGCTTGGCATTTTCCATCTGGGAGAACAGTGAACCAAGATATAGTCTGCAAGGTGGAAACACCGTCACATGGCAGCATCATACAGTACCTGTGTAAAAAATAATTTATTTTAACGCTTCGAATCCTACGTAAACTGCAAACGCATGGCTTCTTCCTAACTGAGGGAGGGCTAATACGGGGCATAATATACCTAGGAATAGGATTGTTAACCTATAAGGATTACCTACAAACTTATAACTAATTTTTATTCATTTTAGCGTAATATTCTGAATTCGAATTATATTGGTATACCTGTCAATGACTTCAAATGAAGAGTCCATTGTAATTCTCGGACTATCTGGTGTGCCACCAGGGCACAACGGCGGAATTTCGTCCACATAATGGAATGAGTTTGGAATTACACAATCCGCATCTACTTTTGCTACTTGGCTCTGGAGATGCCTTACTAAATATTTATTGACCAGTTTGTATGTGTCAATCTTTGCTAGTTCCTTGGACCTATTTTCAGGTTTGATAAAAATCTTAAATGATGCATCCTTTCTCCGAGCTCTTCCCATCGACTGAATATACGAAGTATACGTTGGGATAGGATCAAATCTAACAACTAAATTGCAGCTAGGAACATCTATTCCTTCCTCGAGGACACTGGTGGCAATTAAAACATTGAATGTTTTATTTCGAAACCTGGAAGATTTATATAATCCAAAATTATCAAGTGACACTGATAAACTATTCGATTCGAATAGTTTCAACCTTTACATTTTCTAAGAACATATTTGCATGAAATTAATTCAATTTCTTATTCCGATTTACAAATTAATAAACTCTAACTTGTTTATTGTTTCCGTCTGCTTCTTGGCATAAACGCGGCTCTCGACGGTTTCGAATGGGCATCGACTAGTGCCAACGACAAAGTTGGCCCTGATAAAAGAGTGGAAGAAGGACGACCCTGACAAATCCTATATTCAAATCACAGGAATTAAAACAACTCCTAGGAAGAATTAATTATTTCTCAGATGAAACTTATAAGTATATATGTAATGTACGGTATAGAAATGCCCAAAACATGTAAGAATGTATAATAGTTCTATGACTTTATTAGTGCCTTACCTTAAAATACCACGACAAAACCTGAGCCGTTGCCCTACGATCCACAAATACTAGTCCACATAAACTTTTATCATCTTTAACATTTTCCAATACGTCTTCACTTGTTTCAGCGTCTCTGAATGTTGGAAAAAACTTTGAATTAAAATCATGTGAAAGTTGAAAATTGACAATAATAAATAGTAAATAGGTAACCGAAATTGGCAGATGATGTCGATCAAGCTTTTCAACTTTGGAGAAATGAAATGTTTAACCCTGTCGGGTTCCTTATGATTTGCCATCATTGCAATAAGAATAGCCCTAAAAGAAGAATGTAAAAGCATGTACTTAGTTCGGCTATGTAATGAATGTTTATCATAATTGACAACCAAAGCGGATGATCCATGTCAACAATAAGGTTCACTTTTCACTTATGATTTACCTCATCTTCTTCAAGAAGCTCTTAACTAGACGATACCAGTCTCTTGTTTTACCAGCATTGAGGTCCATTAGGCTGAATTCAATGAATGCCAGTCTTAAATTGATAGCAATTACAGCACAGTATGGTCCTGTAATTGCACGATTTGTAAACGTAAATTCAGTTAATAAATATTTACTACCACGTAATACCAATATTATGTACCAAGTTCTTCATATGCATGGCGAACATCATCCAAAGCAGTTTTTAAATCTCCAGGACTAGGATTTTTGAAGGTCAGGTATAAATTATTGGAGTTTCGCAGAGTAGAATGAATTCCATCAATAGGAACTTTTGCTAAAGCTAATTTCTGCTTTTTCCTATCGTTGCGATAAATTTGTAGGCTTTTTGAATTAGCCTCTAGCTCTGTAAGTAAATCTTGAGGATACCACTCGTCTTGTTTCGTGTTGCATACAAAAACTGGGTCTACTTCTGCATTTGTAGAGTTCCTAGTTAAAAGATGAGGACATAATTACTATTTATGTAAATCCCATTCACCTGTGGTATTGCAATTTACTACAGATAATACAGACATTATTATTTTATTATGCTCTTACTTCATAACTTCTTCATAATCTTTGTAAGTCACCGCGATGGAATCCATTATACCCTCTAATTCCGTAACGCGCTCGGACACTTCATGAGGTTTACAGTTGCCTTTAATGATGGTTGCCGACAGTCCTAATATTCTTGGCAGTTGATAGGTTGCATCTAATATCTTTGTATTGTGATACTCCCTCATAATCTGTTAAATTACATAAAGATTGTATTTTAAAACCAAACTATAGTGTAGTAAGGCCCTCTTTGCCGTCTCGGTATTTTAAACTTATAGGCATAATGATCGGGACGACAATTTAAATGTGTAAATCAATGAATCTTTCTCTTTAGTGGATACTTTAACATCAACCGAGCAGCAACAAATCTTATATTAAAGTACCTGATTCATAGGATGCTCTTTAACAGCGTGGTGACACTCGTCAAATACTATCAAAGCAATCTGCGAAAATTTTATATACCCATGTCGAATCAAATTCAGAAATATCTGAGCTGTCATAGCCATAACCTGGATAAATGAGAAAACAATCGATCAGAATCACCCACAATATTATGGTAGCAACAAAAAACTCCAAGACACTAATCATAAGTCTAACATGAAACCCTTCGATGATATTTTTCCATTTTTCTTCGGACCAGTAGTCAACCTCCATATCTCCTGTAATATGCCTAATGTTCAATACAGTATGGCGAGCAAAGAAGGCAGCTTGTTGGTTGACCAAAGGTATAGTGTTGGCCAAGAAGAATGCCTTTTTGCTGTTACTGTATTTCATATTTTCATATGAATGATAAGATCACCAAGATAAGATTTACATTTTTTTTCTACAACAATTTGGTTTTACGACCCAACCTATATAAATGTTAATTTCTTACGTCAACAAATCCTGATTGAAGTGCTCGATTAATTTATAGGCAATGAAAGTCTTTCCACTGCCTGTAGGTAAGCAAGCGATTAAGTTTCGCTTTGTAGCCAATTCCAACAAATAATGCTACATTTATTAAAACATTAAAAATTAGTATTCCTACTTATTTTTATTAGCTATAGAGCTAGATAGCCAAACATTACCTGGTACTCACGGCGCTCAAATATTTGCACCTTCATTTCATAGTCCTTGTAATCAAAATCTGTTTGTATAAATAATAAAAACACTACTATTTAAGGATATTACACTTTTGACTTTTTAAAAATTAATTTCGCAATGTTCTTTTGGCTTACCAGCATCAGCTCGCAGGTACAGCTTGCACCGAGAGCAAAGACACTTCGTGAATTTCATTTTTAAATATTCTATGAAACTGCCAAGGAAGATTTCTGGTGGAGTCCCAGAGTCCCAGGCCTGTCCCGGGGAAATAAATACGATCAACAATACACAATTATCAGCAAGCAGTGTCAGTCAATAGTCAGATCATCCCGCCCCACAGTATTCGGACATCTTGGCTATTAATCAATCCATTGAAATGCAATTGATCATTCATTCATAGGTACCTACAATAAAAAACAACTATATTTACTTTATGTTGCGTATTGTATCATTGTATGTAATAATATAATTAGGAGTTGTGACACTGGACACTGACAATAGGTGACAAATGAATGTTAACAGTGGCGCAATAATACTAGCGACATGCAATACTTTTTAATTATTATTATTAGTTTCTTCTGTTATCGTCCAAACGTTTCACACTTACCCCGACACAAAACAACACAAAACACAACGTTGTATATAACACAAGCGCATCCAGTAAAGGACGGACGGATGACTAATCTGCCTGGACTTCAGAAAGACGCCGGAAATTGTGACAAACAGCGACAGAGGGGGAACCGTAAGATCGTAATCGAACCAAAATGCAAAAAGTTAGAACCTTTGACTTTGATTGGGAAGTGAGACATAAAAATGAATTCATGTCAAATAAAATGATTTTGCATGGATCATTGGCAAGGATTGAAAACAATTTAAATCGTGTACATGTGGACCGAAGGCGAATTGTTCCTTGGCATTATGAAACACTCCAAATGAGACAAGAATATCACAAATCTTTCCTCAGCCCATGAAAGTGAGACAACTACACTTTCTCTTCCCATTTTCACTCTATATCGTCTCAATCCTCGACAAGTCTCCTCAATTGCCTTTCTCAATAGAGAATGTACAGTGCTGTGCAAAATAAGTTGATCATTTTCCTTTTACTGTTATTTTCGCAATCGAATCTCTATTTTACTATTCCGTCGCTACTGGAGTACTAAATTGTAATACTACATTTAAATGTGCAGATAATGTGCGTATTTACATATTAGTGTAAAAGCTCATTAATTATTAAATCAATAATTATATCTTGGCTGATATTATGCAAATCACATTTTTAAAGAAATGAAGCAATTTTTCAATAATACGTGGTCTTGAACAAGTAAATGTAGTACAAATTAACATAAATGTTTGGTTACGATTCGTTTTTCATTTTCTGTTGTATTAAAATTGATATTTATGAGAATGCACGCACTTGTATTCACGGTTTACAAGGAGCATGGAATTCCAAAGTCTCAACCCTTTTAGATGAGAATAAATAAATATGCTTAGTACACTATACACACTTAGTAAACACTGTACTAAATATATTATATATGTTAAATAATATGTACTTTAGTCTTGCTACTACACTACAGTTGCCGTCACTGTACCACACTCATCGACAGAATTTACAACTCTGCATTTTATTCAATTGTTTAAATCATCTTATTTTTAAACTTCTAGCAATTCGTCAGACCATCAGATGACACACACTAACTAGCAAATATCTCATCAACCTGACCCTTTCAGTCAGCAAGGGTACATATTCACTATAAGTAAGATATGGTTACAATACTATTAAATATAATTCTTAACTATATATGCATACAATTAAACCACAGACATGTATTATCCTTTAATGCTATTAGATACTCTCTTAACCCTGGTTTAAAAGCTGGGTATGTGTCCACAGCTTTCATCTTGGCTGAGAGCGAATTCCACATTACAGTAATTCGTAAAGTATAGGGTGTACAGGTTGTATATTGTTAAATAATGATGAGACTTTAACCCATGTTAATGAGTATTGAATATTATTAGCAGGAATACTAATTATGTGGGATAGGTTGTGTGATTGCAATTAACTTTGTATGTTTGCCCACCTGGCATAATCAAGTATTTGGCAAGAATACTACGCTTTATTTACGTATTTACATACAGGTACACACATAAATTATAGGAATATGAAACATGTAGGTTTATGTGTAGGTCACAATGTAGCTAAAATGTACCAATTATTAGTAGGTAAGGCGTCATTAACGAATGGTACGGTGGTGGGTGTGTATTTAGGTAGAGAATTAGAGAAGTAAGATCCTGAAATGCAGTAGTTAGACCGTAGAAGGTACCTATAGTGTACGTAGTTAAAAATATTTTAAAAAATCATGCAGATGCATTAATGGAGATGGGAGAGCATAATGTTACATGTTAACAATACATAGTAGAAAAGGGCATCGCTTTTTCATCCAGATATTTGACTTCAAGAGTCAGTCACTTCAGTGATATGACGGTGACATGCGCTGGGCTGGGCTGGCTGGGTGTCTTACTGATGGGTATTAGTTTAGCGGGATCGGATGGGGTCGGAAATGCTGGAGATTCGGGATCACTTCCTTCTCTTCCACTTTGAGATACAACATCTAACACGTTCATTGTTCATAAGAATTTCTGCTTTCCTTCAGCCCAACTATTTCAGTTCCTCGCCGAGTTCACAACGCAAAGCATCTGTCAAAATCCGTTGTTTCTGTCTTGTAGTCATTGCATCTAGCCAAGTCAAGGAAGGGAAACCAAGCCTCTACGGCATACTGATACTACTACTTGTTTGCTGAAACGTGAATAAAATTGCACTGCATAAAATATCAGGTATATAAATCATATAACATTTTTGCTGTGAGAAATAAGTACTTATAAAGGAAAGATCTACAATTATAGCTGTAGTAGTTCAGGCCAGCCAGGCTACTTACTTTCACCAAGGTCTGGGAATCGCTTAGATGCTTACACGCAAGCAACTGGTGAATAGAGTTTTTAACTTTCTCAGGCTGGAGACAATTCAGAACGATATTCTACATACAATATACATCTCGTAACAGTGTCATAGTAGAACAGGAATTTTATCACACTATCATCCTGTCGCGTCTCTAGTTAATTTTCCTCTTATTATGTAGTATTTAGTAATAAAGCTTTTTCTGGGCTCTACGTACGATTATTGCATAAAAAGTAACAATGACTCTTTTGTCATACAGTAGATAAACCCATAATCCAAGTAATTACAAATGCATACTATACTATCCTTGTCCTTGAATTCATTTTCATCCTGTTGTTCATCTAAAAAATATATTTAGACTTTATAGTAGAGAAAGTATACATATGTGTAATGTAGTGTAGTATTGACATGCTTCCTTTATCTGATGAATTTTAATGGAAGATATCAGCCACGGATTGTTATAAAACTAAACAAAACAAACTATATACATAAATATGTAGATTACTCTCAAAATATTTCAAGGTACAGTAATCTTATGGCATGTAATTATTTAATTGACATAATTAACATAGGCTTATATTTAATGGCACCTCAAAAATAATTACTTTACCTCAAATATTTATAGTTACCTTGCCCAAAATATGGTATTTTACCTTAAATATAATAATGCAGCCTAAACTATTAAAAGCACCTAAACAAATGCTTACTTCCCCTAAACTTTTAATTCAAAATTCTATAAAAATAGTAATGTAACCTACATTATAATGAAAATGCCTAAGGTTAAAATACGCCTTATGCATTATAATGTAGGTTACATTACCATTTTTATAGGATTTTGAATTAAAAGTTTAGGGGAAGTAAGCATTTGTTTAGGTGCTTTTAATAGTTTAGGCTGCATTATTATATTTGAGGTAAAATACCATATTTTAGGCAAGGCAACTATAAATATTTGAGGTAAAGTGATTATTTTTGAGGTGCCATTAAATATAAGCCATTAACATACCTCAGTATACTGTAGCATAATAGGCGTAATCTTAATATATTATGTAAGCGGAAAATTAGTCACTCCTGGCAATGTGGATACGGTCAAACTAAAGTTTTATTTAGGTATTTATTTTTCGGTTCGCGGTTAAAAGGCCGAATGCCATAAGGGCGAACGTCAAAAAAGGGGCAAAAACCATAAGAAAGAATGCAAAA
>JAQFYC010007515.1:0-10355 GCA_034694165.1 Tomocerus mixtus
ACAATTCTCTCTTCCAAAGCGTTTGCATACATACAACTATATATATTTAATTATATGATTGACAATAATGACAGTTAGCGAAGAATGTTTTATACAAGGTGGCTCAAATGCAGGGTGCTGAGTGTGCCGGAAATGCCCGATGCCGTAAATTGCCGGATATGCCCGACAAAATCCTATTCCTGCATGACCGAATTGCCGGAAATCAAGTGCCGCCATATTGATTCCTTTGTTCTAAATGGTATTTTATGGCAAATCTGGCATTTCCGGCATTGAAAATCTATTTCCGGCGTGCCGTGATTCTATATAATATGCTTAATTTATATATATTCCAGATTTTTACACTTTAAGAAACGCATCGTTAGAATTACGAAGCTACACCTACGCCTGGTTATTGTTGTTTTATTACAATTTAATAGTATTCCTAGTAAAGGCTTTCTGTCGGTCACTGATGAATAATTGAGTTAGGAAATCTAGACACTGGATCTTGATACTTGACCCAAATAAAGTTATAGTAGTTTTAAGTGCCTTTACATATGTACCTACTTACGTACACTAAAATAGGGTGAACGTAAAATAATGCTTTCTTGTTTCAATTTCCTTTGATCTTTGCTCTCACTTATGTACATCTGTAATTTGTTGTTCAAACTGAAAAACAAATGAAAATTCATAAACCAGCAGTTAGGAAATACCTGAGTAATATGAAGATATTCCTGAAAGATATCGCGAGCAAAAAATATGCCTCTCACTTTCTCGAGCATAATTACTGCTCTGTGCTGACACGTCCATAATGATTTTATAGATCTGAGCAACAGGGTAACATTACTAACCTTCCCATCTTACCATGATAATCATATTTAAGTCATATGTATAGTAGCATGATGTGTTGATACGTTGCAATGTAAGTAATCGTTACATGTAAGTCCTAAAGTGATATCATATGGTATGTAAATAGATAATATGTAGTTACTACTGTATCCTTTATATTTAACATGATAAAGTACGAGTATATAACATAAATAACAGAAACATACACGATTTTTGATTCCGAGTATTTCTAAAACTCCATTGCATTGTTGCAACTGCCAATCTGAATATAGTACCTAAATAGTTTACAGAGATCTATTTATAAATATATATGTAGTAACAGAGTAGAAGTGTAACCATTAATATTTACATTTAGTAGTACAGCTGTTTTGTTACAAAACTTGCATTTATTTAGAAGCACCGAAAGGCGAAATGTATACTACAGTATTACATGATGCCTCTTTGTAGAGTGAAATGCAAGTAGACCAGATTAAATAATAAAATTCACATTTTTTACATTTAAGCCCATATATGTGATATATAGGGCAATGTATAGCATGTGCCCAAACAGTGTGTACTAGATTTACAATGAACATTCTAGACTCTAAAATATTTTTGTACATGAAAGTGATTTCCGTGTAGTTATCTATCATCTCTTGAGTACATATAGGAAAGTTCATGGCTATACTGTCAAGAAATAAGTAAGTCTGTCTATTTATGAAGAAATGACGGAATTTATCCATATAACCTAGCTACTATACACTTTGGAAAAAATTGCAATACTCAACAGCTTTTATGAAAAATAATGGTATCCTACTTTCATGTGCTACCTATTATTCCTTCAAGGTTTTCACGTTAAATAAAATGATAACAATATTTCCCTTACAGTAGTAGGTCAACTAATTCATAAAACGCTACCATCATACAGATTATTTGTGAAATTGGTTTCCGTAATTCAAACACGCACAAATCTACCTCTCTGTATGTACATGTAAAAATATGCTTAATATTCTGCATATAAACGATGGCTACACAAACCCATTGCGGGATGAAAGCTTTTGGGGCATTCTATTGGTTGCATTATAGTGATTGAGATTATTTTCTAAAATAATTGATTAGAAGTAATTAAGATCACTTTCCTTTCTTAGAATATGAGATCGCTTTCCATAATGAACATCGTTGATTATTATTTGGTTGGGCATATACATTTATAAGTGCTATACATAATTATCATTAACTGCAAACTGCAATTTTATAAAAGTAAACACAGTACTTAACTTTAATGTACTAAAGTAATTTATAAAGTATATAAACACAATATTACAAGTCAAGTATACAGACATGAACTGTAATCCATGTAAATAAACAGCCCGTTACAAATTTTAAATATACAAATAATAGCACATTATTCATTTCATTCATGGGAAGAAATTCCTTGAAATTGGTAAAATATGTCAGGGGTTGTTTTTGAGCAACTGTCAGTGGGTAAATACGCAACACCTTCTTATCATATTTGTAAGATACCAAAGTCCCCAGCTGCATGTCGAGGGTAACAAATAGAGGCAAAAGTTCGTAACAAAAATACAGGAGAACCTTTAAAAATTACAGTAAAATGCACCAGAAATTTTACTAACTTCTCAACTGGGTTCCCGAACTGTTTAAAATTGCTAAAATGTATGTATGTATTCATGAACAAAGATATTAAGGCCTAAATTGCTATCTGTATATTATTTGCAGCCATTTTTATGCATAGTTATAATATGAAGTGTGTGTACAGTCAGCTCAGTCAGCAGCACACAAATCTGTATGTCAAATAATAAAATGTAGTTCACCTGTACAAAACAAGTCACCTTACCCTTTCCACTTAGAGCGTTTGTAGTGTATCGTGGTATTTAGATATGAATTCCAACCTAATGTCCAATTTTTATCGGGGACATCATATTACTTGAGTTAAAACATTGAGTGTGAAATCTTTGGCGTCAAGAATGTTTATGCATGCATAATTAATGGTCTTTGTATCTCGAAAATCATTCAAAATGAGAAAGTTATCTGTATTTCAGTGGTATTTCACCACAATAAATTCTTAGATAGACTACATATATTAAACTGACATATGTGTAGTATAATAGAATAGATTACTAAAAAATGAAATATAAAAAATATTTTGTCAACTATAAAGGATAAGTTGACACTTCTCTAGCCTATTGCGTCAAAGATTTGTTCCTGTATTACTAACACTACATAATTGTACATAAATTGATAGTACCTAAATATTTTACTACGCCTTAAACTTCAAAGTTGATCGGGTATACTTGATACTATTGGTATACTGGCATTGGCACTCTGCTCTGCCAAAAAGAGTTTACTAAGCTAAACTCTCAACCAAATAAATACAAAGCTCCAATCGCTAAAATCTTGTATTTGCAACTTTACTTTTCACGGTCACTCAACTCAACTTTCCAATATACGAACTGGAAATACATTTGTATGCCGTTTTATACTCGGATTTGTTACTAAACTTTAACCAAAGCAAACACGTACACTTCGCTTAGAATATATGTAATAGTTATTCCAGATAAACTTCACTGATTAGAGAGTGTAGTCATTACTAGTATAGTTTAAGTTCAAAAGTTCACACACAGGATGAATCTTTTTGCAAATCTATGCAATATCCAGTTTACGTGATGCCTGTCTTGTCAAGAATTAGACTACATTACATGATCTTGGAGAATCTATTCTAGGGAATTACTATTTACCTTTTACTTATCAGCTAGCTTTGATCCGGACCAAGATCCCTATCGAAATTGGCTCCATTTGGCTTGACGCTTTCGAAAAGAATTTATGAAACATGTTTCCCCATCAGTAAGGAAAAGTGATCGACAATGTCGACCAAATCTCAGCATGAATAATACAATTTTACTAGCAATACATACTTATTAAGGGTAATAAGTAATGTGTGGAACACTTTAATAGTAAACCAAGTAAAGGATGACGGGAATGAGGTTCAACAAAGATAGGTTAAGTTCATTGCCTGAAAGATGCACGACACATCAAGATTTGGGCGATTGTTGTCGGTGACATGACGGGGTAAGTAAAGTAAGTAAGTATGTAGGTGTCACGTACTATTCTGATTCATCTCATCGTTGCATTGTATTGTATTGTATTGTATCATCTTATTTTCTTCAGGCAGGTATTACGTATACGTATTAACGTATTCTATTGTTCGAGAGTTTTGTTTTACTTATTTATTGCTAGTAAGTATCTGGTGAACTTAAGACTATGTTGTTCATATACAAAATCATCTCTAAAATAATAGTTAGGCAAGCGTACAACCCAAAAGTAAAGTAAAATGAGACTTTTTAGTGATGACGACTTTCGAGTTGCAGAGGACTTTCACCTTCCGCTTAAGTTACTTCAAAATTCAATAAAAACGTTCAGCTTCAGAGAGATCCGCAGATCACTACATTTAGATTACAAAGTATAGGTATATCTACTGTATATCTATAGATTGGTAGATTGTAGATTGATTTGCAAAAACATAATTTCGTATACAATCCACAAACTACATACTGTGTTGAAATTCTATACACAACACACTTTTCCATGTACCGTACTTTTAAGTGAAGCATAAGTTTAGTGTGCATGATTTCGTTTAAGATGCTTCACCCACTGGCATACACTACTGTAGGTAACTTTATTCTAGGTCCTAGGTTACGTATCCTGCTTGCTTACCCGAAGTCAAACTATCTATTGACATAATTCCAGAGCTACAGACTCTACATTCTTAATGATAGTGATTTTCTCCACTCTAATTCTCACCTGAAGAGTGAGTGAGAGCTCATTGAGACTCATCTCTCTTATTACCGGATTGAGTGTTCAAAGGTTTACAAGTTGAGACTTATTTGCACGGCTACCTTTGGTGTCGCTTGTTAATTGGATAAGAGACGGGACTTATTACATGACAATACATACACTAGACGATGTATCCCATACATGGAATTTTAGGTAATTATATAGTAAATATTTAAAATACTTAACTACATATAAATACAGGTATTTAATTCAAAACCGTAATTATGATAAAAGTTATCTAACCTTTATGTAACAAGTTACAGCTACCATGTACCAGTGAACCAGCAACATACTGTAACTGTAGGCTAATGGAATGCGTTGCAATGTGACTTATTATGTAATGTACTAGTATTTTTAGCCCATGTGAAGCTATTTAGAGACCAATAAAATCACGTATCCTATTACCTAAGGTATAATTATAATAATAAAGGATTCCATACAACCACCGCCCCTTCCAATATCCTTTAGGAAAGAAAAGTCACACAAAACTTCTTTCAGGAGTACATAATTGTTGTACAGTAAACAATAAATATAGCATAAAGTATACAATAAACGCATGTAATGTGCATGTACTTTCTGCCTGTGGTACTTACTTACTATTTACTTTGCCTATGGCATATTTTGGAAAACATGTAAAGTATATATAGGTATTCCAGGTACTCCGTTATTTATGTGAGTGCCTGCACTTAAATCTTATCATTAAATTATATGCTTCAATTTTAATCTGCAAAGACCATAATATCGATTTACTTGTAAATTATATAATTATTGATCTGATGATGCATTTTGGTTTATCTCATGTTTCATGATAAAGAGTTCTATATTAAGGTAGTCATAATTATAATGTACATATTATGCAAGAATAAAACTAAAACTTAAGCACTAAGCCCTCAACATTAATATACACTCAATTAACGTCCCCGTTCTATTCAGTTAGTTTTGTGGTACCGTCTAATAAATACTTCTTACAGTAATTGTGCCTAGTGCCTACAGATTAATGATGAAATATCTGGTAGCCCTTATTTGTATATGTGTAACAGCTTTCTTTGGAAGTGGAGAAAGCTGTACGAATAAGAAGGGTCTCGTTTTTAATTGGGGAACATACTGTGGTGTAGCCGGTAAGTAAAAGTGTCGATGAGATACAAATCCATTTTTAGTAGCTACCTACTGAACGAAGCAATGATAGAGGTATATATTTACCTATATAGGTATTTATTGCTCAAGATCGAAGATATTCTAATTTAACTGTTGAATATACAATACAGGAGCGGCTAACTGTGGACATTATGTTAACTTTCGTACAAGACCCGATCCTTGCTTCGGAGTATCGACTATGCACTATCCCACGATTTGGAAAGCAAGCGATATTAATGACTTAGATGCTTATCTGGGTGGTCTGGCGCCTCAAGACAGACCTGAGTGGGTCTTGGGATACAACGAGCCAAACTTTGCATACGGAGGTTTTTATTGTCAACTAATTTATTTCATGAATTGCACAACAATCCAATCCATCTACAGCTATTTTATGCTATATTTATTTATATATTGAGATTTTCCTAATGATAACGTCTATTTAATATACGTAACGACGTTACTGTACAATGCTGACGTAAAGACTAAATTAACGAGTAGCATATCTGTACATGACCCATATAAGATTAGCGTAATGATGACATGACACCTATCATACAGGCAAATTCAGTTGGGACTTATCTTTATGCAGGGAACCACGATAACATCATTTCCCCTCAAGATGCAGCCAGAGAGTGGCGACGAGTTATCGAAGTGAAAAATGCCTACGGTTTTAAATTAACATCTCCATCTCCAGTTCCTTTTGATGCTGGACTTGGTCCAGAAAGAATGGAGTGGTTTCGCCAATGGTTCGAGGCTTGTGACGTCCAAGGAATTGACTGCATGGGCAGCATCGATGCATTCGGAGTGCATTCTTACGAAGGATGGGAGGAATTCACAAGAACTCCTTCAGAATTACAAAACCGCTTTAATACTCTCATACCTACTTTTTATTCGGAAGTTTGCCAAGGACATTGGGCTGGCTCTGCTGGGCAATTGGAATACATGAGGAGATTATATTCCGAGGGAGATGAGCAATGGAACATCGTTAAAATATTTTGGAACACGGCTGAACCAATTCCTGGAGATGAAAATGTGGACGGAGCGGAAATATTCTCACCACACTCTGGAGACGAGCTGAATGGGCAAATTGGAAACATTACTCCTTTAGGTGAATACTTCAGAAGCATTGAAAACTGCTAGAGATGCAAATTGTCTTGTCATGTCAGATCAGGAAGGAATATCTATATATACATTAACACTATTACAGTACTGTACAATGTTCAAAAGTCCAAATAAATTAATATCATTAAAATACAAGGAAAAACAAACGCCAAGGAATTCTGAATTAATTTCGGCAAAATTTATTATTTGCTGAAGTTTTTGGCAGTCAACATTCTCACGTATCTTTTACAATTAGTTTAGTACTCACCACGTTATCATAATTATAACATACAAGCTAATAAAGCTATAATACGATACACACTTAACAACATTACATAACACATTTCTTTAACTACAATAATAATTATTATTCTATGGCCTAACCTACTGTATGTAGTATATGAACTCCTTCTTGTTAGTTATTAACGTTTTCACACAAAATGCCAGCAATTAATAATACGGTCCACAAAATTAAATGCTTCTAGGCTACAATGGACACTTGGCGACGTACGTTAGGTAATTTGACATAATTACTGTACTACAACACAAATATACCACCGTGATAAATAAATAATTAATGCATTGATAGTCTGGAGGAAAGAATGCTTCACTTTGTATGTATGTAATTTGACATTATTAATTATCCTCTAAATTACATATACATATACAATTAATAAGACTGAGTAGCTCTAATTATTATGCGTCTGTTTACCAGTGTATTGTTTATTACGTAACATTAATTATGATTGATTATCCGTGATCTGTCAATTTACCGTATATGGCATTGTTATAAATTTTTAAAACATATACACATACATACTATACATAACAGAGTTCTTACAAGTACCTATCACGTACTTACGGTACGCTACGGTACGATACAATACATTTAATTAACACAACTTAAGTATCTAAATATAATTCGCATGTGATGTGATTCTTGTGGTGTTATGATATTGGTAGCAATAATTATGGTGTAAATTACCTTACATAACAAATCGGTTGACACATTATATTATCAAGAAATACATTATTAATTATTATTTCGTTTAATCGTAAGCACTAATTACTGTATAGTTATAGTATAGTAGTATCTATAGCTATTAGATTACATCAATCGGAATCGGAACACAGTAAATACCTGACTCTGCCTTGTTTGTGATACGACATTGTTATTATTGCATTGTGTGGTTTCATTTTAATATTAAATACTATTTTACGATCACTTAATATTAGAATAGGATTAATTTAAGATAATTTTGAGCGTTTGGTGAATGGTGACTTAAGGGAGTTCAATTAAGTTCACCTTCATTCAGGTCAAGTTAAGTCAAGTCAAGAATCAAACTCGAGAATCGAGCTATTTATAGTACGATTTACGGTAAGCGACAACAATTTCATATTTTTATATTAAGTTGTACATAGCATAATTCTTTTAGTTAATAAAATATAGAGTAAAACTGCAATTTAGAGTAATACAAATCGAGTAAGTACAAACAAATAATAACGGTTTGATCTGGATTATGGATCTGACATGTCATAAATAGAGAGTATAACACAGGGAAATAGGTACAATATATTATACTAGGTAAATTTATGACACTTTTGAATAAAAATATTATTACATTAGGCAGCTTGCATTATTAAGCAACGTATTGTCGAAAGCTAAACCTTTTATTTAAATTATATCACTAACACTAACACTTTCATTGATAAGAAAAACGGAAACTTTCTCAGTTCATATACATTTACAACGTACAATACATATACTCATACCATACAGACAACTCGAAAAAATCACAGTTAAAATCGTACTAATAAGATTCGTAATACATAGTTAAAATCTTAAAGCACATAAGGAATTAGGTATGCAATCGAAAACAAATCTGATCCTATGCACCTTAAAGACTACATGTTAACACTAAGTTAAACAGTCAAGTGAACGTAGTACATGCTTTATTAAATAAATGACGACAGCCTAATCCTGGGGATATATTAGTTTGTTGTATGTATAGTATAAGGTAGGCAGTACGTAGTCTATAGGAGAGTACGTCTTATTCTACCGATATGTCATCTAAATAAAAATGGAAATATATACACGAACGACGATAGGACAGACATGGCATTTACAATACAGCGACAACGGCGGCCATGGACATGATAACGATGCCTCTATCGCCAAAAGTTTTACATTTTGAAGTTTAACAGAAAGGAAAGACGAAAGAGATGCTATAAGACGAAGACAAGGGGCTATATTATATGTACTTTACTTACACATACAATAACATACGAGAACGAGACATCCAAATTCTAATACAAATACCTACATCACAGCTCACGCAAACAAAATGAAACACTTTCCTACTTTACTCTAGAGGGGTATAAATTCTAATTGTATTTTGTATTGCTTTATCAAATGGTCTACATACAGTATAATATAAATATTATGTAAAGTACGAAAGCTTTAGTAGTAGTTAGTTTAGGTATATAATATTATTTTTCTATTTGTCTTATACAAAGGTTTCAACATCAACAATATTTGTGGATTTTCTCACATTCTGGTCAAGATGCTGAATTGGATCAGGTTTTGATTTCGAGTCTGACTGTAAAAGTGTAGCCTTTTGTCTCCTTATTGTTGATATATGTATAGTTATTTCCATGAGCAATTTCAATATACAATTGAATAGATAAAGTACGTTTGTGTAGCAGAGTTGGTTTCGATTACGTACGTTAACGAGTAAGGTAGGTAAGTAAGATGCTCATACACGAACCGCGATTAAGACACCCATCGAGCGTCAACCAGAGCGAGTGAGTGATTTGGATACGATTGGAATAGTAAAGCCATTCGAATTTGGACGTGAAGCAAGAGAAAGAAAATAAAATAAAAATTCATCAATATGTAACACAAGTTATATGCAATGAATTTATCCGATAGCTAGTTAGATAGCCCTTTTATCATCGTGCAGTAGGTGTGGTGTTGTTAGGAGTAGAGTAGGTATAAGTATAATTATTTTCATTGTCATTTCTGTTACCTAATCTGATTAGGTAATTTATTGATAAAACTTAGTTAAAATAATTCTAATAATATATAATTTTGATAGATATAATTTATAATAGGATATTCATTGATAACGATTGCGGTCAGAGATTAAGATACATATAATATAAATACAACGCACAGACACAAAACAATGCCAACCTCAAATTATGACTACGATACGATACGACCTACTACATAACATAACTAATGTATATTGTCAAACAAAATAACTGACATGGCATGACATTACATTAACTGTAGTGGTAAATATGTTCCCTTATATTAACGTATATAAGTGTTAAGACTATAAAAAAGTAGCCAAGTCGCGTTGAGTTAAAGTACAGGAAAACACAGTGGCGGCGCCAGCACCCGGCAGACCGGGCACTTGCCCGGACCAAATTTTCAAATTTTGAAGGTTTACACTAGA
>JAQFYC010007516.1:0-10355 GCA_034694165.1 Tomocerus mixtus
GGGCCACTAGGCCTGATCGGTGGCAGAGATATCTTCTCAATAGATCATCTCTGCCCCCCACCAAAACATACATACATGCCAAACTTATCGTTAATTACTTTTAGGATGTTGTAATTGTACTTAATGCTAAATTGTTCATGTACATTGTATAGGCTTAATTATTCTTTATTTTCTATAAGCTGGCAAAAATTCTTCATTCAATTACTCCTCAGTCTATTGTGTGGTATGTAATTTTAAATGTAATGCTACTGCATAATCATTGTATTCTTAATTATTTATTCTATGAACTAAACATAAAATGATATATACTTATCAAACTGCTTACTAGAGTGGATTACATTTCATTTAGAAATACATAGTTGCTTGTGCAGTAGAAACAAGGTAATATAAGCAAAGCAGTATTTAATAAAGTTGGATGGTTAACAATTCTATAATTACTTGTTAAATTATCTATATTTAGGAAAATTTGGGGAATGCCACCAACAACGATAGTAAATAATTTGAAAAGTAAAAGTAAAATGCTAATACATGCAGGTATTTGACAGCTTTTAAAAGTCCTATCCTAATACCAAATGATTTCGTGCTCATGACTTTTCTGCGTATTAATTTGTTGGTGGAACCTCTGTATTTTAGCAATCTGCAGTATTTCTTGGACCCGTCAAATACCTTCGCAGCAGTAATAAGCATTATTGTAGGGAAAAATGAACAAGCTACAAATGCTACAATATATACCAGATAATAATAAATAACCATTTTATTGTAAAATCTAATTGCACCAAAGAGACCAAATAGCATCCAGAGTCCAAAATTCGCAATTCCATTTGGAAAAGCTATCCTCGTTTGACTTGCATTGTAGTAACGATTAAGAATCCTCAGTTTTTGATATTCCTCAATACAATCATGTAACGACTCAATTTTAGAATGGCTGAAAATATAAGAAATAGATTTACAATAGTAAATTTTGACATCATCGAGCAACTTAGTTAACATAAATAGTTGATAGAGTATTACAGTACGTACCACAGTATTTTAATCCAGTTCGCAACGACAACCATGTATATATTACAGTAGAAACAATGCCAGACTATCATAGAACAAAGGGCAAACTTTGATAACATCTCATAAATAAAAAATGGCAGAAAAACAAATATATTTTGGTATTGTTGAGGAACAACGGAAAATATAAATTGATTCTGTGTTCTAAATAATAGGGAAACTAAGATATGCACGGCTGCTGCAGAAATTGCTATATAGCTGTGAAGAAATGTTAGCAAATTCATGAAGTTAGATGACTCCTTGTTGTCCACTCTGTGTTTGGCTAAACATCATAAATATATTTTATCATTGAGTTCACATTTACGTATATTCATTAACCTTTCTTTTTGAGCCACTGAATTTTGAACCAATTAATTGTATTGAAAATGTTACAATATTCCCTACCATCAAATATGTTGCTAAACGTGATAAGTTTCTTGAAAAACGCTGCCATTTCATTACGTTTGATGTTCACATTGATATAAGTAGTCCAACCCCAAAAATATGCGAATCCCCAAAGGAACGTCATCGTCAATTCAGGATAATCCTTTTGTTTCCTATGTATGGCAATGTATAAGCGAAACAAGTTGTACGAAGAGTATAGAAGAAAGTTCCATCCTATTGCATGCCAATATATCAAATACTTTGAGGATTTTTGTACAATAATATTTGTTGTCATGTTGTTCCATTGAAATGGTATTATAGAAAACCATCCCAAAACTTTAACTGTCAAGCCAATGTACTTTAGTGAGCAATCAGACAACATGATTTTCCTTGTATTTTTGATTTCGGAATTTGATAAAGTATGATAGTTCTCCTTACACAATTTTATTGTTTCGGCGTTGATGCTTTCCAAAGCACAAATACTCGAAAGAAGACCTAACAAATTCTTGACAATTGTGGCAAATGGAATCAAAAATACCATACTTGCCATGTCATTGTTACTATTTGTAATTGTGGGGTGGAAATTCGGAGAGTTAAGCAGAAAATAATTTGGTGCAAAATTATCCATGCTTGCAAGGTATATATTTTCCTATTTCTCACTGATAAATGCAGGTTAAGCTTGATTAAAACGGCTATAATTAGTAGAAAATTCAGGAAATCATACGTAACATACCTTGAGGACATAAATTAACTGCATAAGTGTGTCATTAATGAAAGTTTTACCTTCCCATCCCACAACGAGAAAGATGTCTCCATCTTAATGACTAATTTCACTGAGAAGGGCATCTACATCTGATAAATACATCGCCCTTACGGCCTAGGTAGTTATTAGCAATTATGTATAACTCATTCTCATCAACCGAAAAGTCTTGTATGTTATTTACTATGTATTTGGGAGCTTATTTTCAGTTATATATGATTCATGTGTACTTTTCAGGATGGCCGGGATCTTTGTGGCGCCTACAATGAGCCCATTTTCAGAGCAGCAAGACAAAACGTAAAGCCTATTTGTAGAGAATAGTTTTAAGAAATGAGATGACTTATTTCAGCCAAACGATTAAAGAATCGAGATTAAAAGTTAGATCTCCATTAAAAGCCAAAAATACCCGATTTATCAATTATCTTGGTAAAAAAATGTATTTTGGAAAACAGTACGATGCTCCTTCAGTATCACAAATTCACCATAGTTGTGGTTTTCTCCCCAAACATTATCAAGATCAAAAACGTCAATTATTTTGCTTTGTCAAGACATAGAGTACTTTATTTTTCCTTGTAAAACATTAATCGAATAAAACAATCAACTGTCACAGCAAGTCAAACAAAATGTTGAAATTTGTTATTTCCATCTTTAGCTCTTATAGGTAAGGTACTAAAAATAAATGCATATAGGCTTCCATGCAAAATATCGACCGAAAAGTTTTACTAAATGCAACTTTAATAAAACTGGATAAGAAGCTTCTTATCCAGTTTTATTAAATATTTCTAAAATATTGGCTATGGGGTAAATAGTTTCTTAACGCGGACAATGCACCCGAGTACGGTGTTTGCATCCCTGGTTCATCCAATGATCAACGGCATCATAGATTTGCTTATTGGC
Organism: Tomocerus mixtus; assembly: GCA_034694165.1. Lineage (NCBI taxonomy): Eukaryota > Metazoa > Arthropoda > Collembola > Entomobryomorpha > Tomoceridae > Tomocerus > Tomocerus mixtus. The sequence continues at coordinate 3,077 of JAQFYC010007516.1, forward strand.
AATTTTTAAAGGCTCATTGTTGGGATCATCCCAAGAAGTAGGGTAACCCGTGGAACAATGGCTCCCATCTATAATTAAAAAAATAGGTCAATTAATTTGGATATCTAAAAACTGTTAAAATTTATATAATTTATCTGTTCATAACACTTACATTCATACAAGACAAACTTGTTTTCAAATCCTCCACATGTCTTATCATGTGGGGTAAGCATTTGTCCTCCCTTCCACGGATCTCTCCCATGGGTAACATATAGAGTGAAGCTACTGCAACTTCCAGGGATTCCCTTACGCCCTCCGTGTAAAGCATTGTATTCTGAGGCTGCCAGTCGTTCAGCTTTAAAATTAAATCTGAAAAAATTACATCAAGTATTAGTTATATGAAGGGAATTGTCACCGAGGGGAATTGTAGCGCGAAGTAAATTGTCGCCGAGGGAAATTGTCGCGTCACCATGAAGAATAAACATTTGTGGTCAAAAATGGTGATATGATATTAGAACAAAACGTACAGCCCACTTTCTTCATTGAAACCGAATTGGATGAAACTTCAGCCAGTCGCAATTAGAACATGTAGCGTTCATTTGGCTATTTTGAAATTTTGTTAAACCTTATGTAACCAATTCTGTTTGAGGTCAAAGTTGGTCAAAAATGAACTTCTGTAGAACGGCCATTACCTTGTTTTGAAAAAATAAAATTATTGGTTCACATTTCTAATGCCTTTGGAATAGCAGAAAGCTAGATCTATATGTAAAGTAATTTACAAAAATATAAAACATTAAAAAATAATATTTTTCAAAAATCTGAAGGTAAATTTCAAAATTTTTTTCCTCTCCCATATTTCGAAAACGCAACACTTAACCAAAATGGAGTCTACAAATTCAGAAAGTCATAGTAATTGGGAACAACTTTTAAATTTACAGTGATGTGGTTAAGTGTTGCGTTCAAAAGTTATTTGCGTTTGAAAATTGGCCAAAATAAGCCAGGGATCAGAAAATGGGGAAAAAATAAAAAATAAATTTTATGCTTAAAATGCATCATAATAAATATTAAAAATTAAGGTAGACAATATTACAGTTTTTACATATTTTTAATCATGTAAATATTTTTCAAATTATAAGGAAATAATTAAATAATATTATTAAATACCTGTACGTACGTAGTTAAGTAGTGGTACGCTATGGTACGTATATGTAAAGTAGTATAATGAAGAACATACTAGCTACTACCTAGTCTACCTAGACACCTTGCTTTAAGGTGATTTTGAAGCAGGTACGCATGTGTGGAAAGGACCTAGAGAATACAAAACCCTGACAAAACTAAGTCATTTAGCAGACGCGTAAAACTCGTTCACAAGAAAGTGCGCTTGTACGTTTTGTTCTAATATCATGTCTGGTCCAAATGGATTAACAAGGGCACACTAGCATAAAACTTGGCTTAAATTGATTATTCCCTGGAACGAAATCCTACTCCAGATCTTACTGATTAATTATAGTAATACACAAATAATAACTATATTTTCTAATTCTAAATATTCCGAAATGCAAACGATCGTCAAGTAATAAAAGTACTTTAATAATAAAATATAAAGATTTATGCAGGTACCTATTTTCAAAATAGTCTTTACACCTAGTACTGTATAGGTAGGGTGTCAGTAGTCCTCCGAACGCAGAATTTCTGCCAGTGGTTGTGAAAAAATTAATAAAATATTGGCAAACTATCCAAGTCCATTGTCTGTATCCTAGGGCATTCGCTTCAGCATCCCAATCTGTTTGGTGATAGGCCTCTACCACAGCCTTATAATCAATAAAGAAAAGACAAAATTTGTCACAAGATACAAAATCAGGATCAGATGGATTGACTGGGTATCCGTAGAGTCTCAAGAACAAGTAACAATTAGCCAAATAGTATTTTCTCAAACTGTCGAACCGATTCAGGTTCTCAGATGGCAACTCGACCAAATAGTCACAAAAGTCTTTGACGGTAACTGACAGAAGGTTGTCGTATTGTATAACGGTTGCTAGATAGTTAGTACCGCCATAAATCATTTGCTGTACGGTAGTTTCGTCGTACAAATCAATGTCATTACAAATTCTGTAAAGTAATAAATATATATTGCATGTTATTTTTTGTGCACATGAATATACGAGTATACAATATTAGATTTTTGAATATTGGGGTCGAATTGAGAAAATTGGAATTAAACCTCCTGAATAATGTATGTATTTCAATACCAATAAAAGATATTCTACGTTTATTAATTGTACTTAAATAGTACATTCATATAATTGGCCGGTATTAATTTAGTGCCCACTTGATTCTCCATCTGCGTAACAACTGTATGAAATGAAAGTTTAAAAGATATTCAATAGAAATTCCGTTTGTAGCTTTTTAGCAAATTGCACTCCAATTAAAAATGTCTACGTAAGACAATTAATTAGAGCCAGAACCATTTTTATTTCCACATAAATAACAACTAAAGGAATTCGTCTCCATCTTAATTACTAACTTCCCTATATGGAGGACTTTGAGAAGGGCATTTACATCCAATAAATACATCACCCTTACTGCTCAGGTAATTATTAGCAATTATTTTTAATTCATTAACTAGTACCACTCAATATCAACCGAAAAGTCTAGCATTCTTTTATATATTTGGTAACTTATTTTTAGTAATATACGATTCGAATGTAGTTAATGTAGTATGTACATTATACTTTTATGGCTCAAGGTACTTGTACAGGGTGGCCGGGAACTTACACCTTCAGTGAGCTCATTTCCAGAGTAGCAGGACAAAATGTAAAATAACCTATTTGTAGAGAATATTTTTACGAAATTAGGTGATTTATCTGTATTTCAGCAAAATCGATGAAAGAATCGAGCTAAAAAGTTAGATCTCCATAAAAAGTCATAAATACCCGATTTATTAGCTATTTTGGTAAACAAAATTATATTTTGATCCTTCATTTTCTCAGCAAACATTATCAAAAGCAAAAACGTCAATTATTTTGATTTGTCAAGGCATTTGGTCAATAGCAAAGAATTTACAGTTAGAGTACTTAATTTTTCCTTTTATACTGGCAAAGCAAGTCAAACAAAATGTTGAAATTTTTTATTTCCCCCTCCAGCTTCTATAGGTACTGTAAAATAAATGCATTCGGCGTAAGCCTCTACTATACAAAATATCGACCGAAAAGTTTTACAAATGCAACTTTAATAAAACTGGATAAGAAGTAATTAGTTTCTTAACGCGGACAATGCACCCGAGTACGGTGTTTGCATCCTTCCGTCATCCAATGATCAACGGCATCATAGATTTGCTTCTTGGCAATTTTTAAAGGCTCATTGTTAGGATCATCCCAGGAGTTAGGGTAAGCAGTCGAACAATGGGACCCATCTACAATTTTAAAAAATAGGTCAATTAATTAATTTGGAAAACTGGTAAAATTTATTTAATTTATCTGTCCATAATACTTACATTTATACAAGACAAACTTGTTTTCAAATCCTCCACACGTCATATCGTGTGGGGTAAGCATTTGTCCTCCCTTCCACGGATCTCTCCCATGTGTAACATATAGAGTGCAGCTACTGCAGCTTCCAGGAATTCCCTTACGCCCTCCGTGTAAAGCATTGTATTCTGAGGCTGCCAGTCGTTCAGCTTTAAAATTAAATCTGAAAAAATTACATCGAGTATTAGTTTTATGAAGGGAATTGTCGCCGAGAGAAATTGTCGCGTCACCATGAAGAATAAACATTTGTGGTCAAAAATGTTCCAATAAGTGGATTAACACAAGCACATTCGCATAAAACTTGGCTTAAACTGATTATGCTCTTGAATGAAATCCTACTCCAGATCTCACTGATTAATTATAGTAATACACAACTATATTTTCTAATTCTAAATATTCCGAAATGCAAACGATCCACAAGTAATTAAAGCACTTTAATAATAAAATATAAAGATTTATGCCGGTACCTATTTTCAAAAAAGTCTTTACAAAATGTACTGTATATGTAGGGTGTCAGTACTCCTCCGAACGCAGAATTTCTCCCAGTAGTTGTGAAAAAATTAATAAAATATTGGCAAACTATCCAACTCCATTGTCTGTATCCTAGGGCATTCGATTCAGCCTCCCAATCTGTTTGACGATAGTACTCTAAGTCAGCCTTATAATTAATAGAGAAAAGACAAAATTTGTCACAAGATACAAAATCAGGATCAGATGGCTCGACTGGGTACCCGTAGAATCTCTTGAACAAGTAACAATTAGCCAAATATAATTTTCTCAAACTGTCGAATGGATTCAGGTTCTCAGATGGCAACTTGACCAAATAGTCACAAAAGTCTTTGACGGTAACTGACAGAAGGTTGTCGTATTGTACAAGTATTGTTAGATAGTTAGTACCGTACAAAATCATTTCCTGTACAGTAGTTTCGTCGTACAAATCGATGTCATTGCAAATTCTGTAAAGTTATAAAGAATGCTTATTATATTTTATGCACATTCAATTCGAAGTTCCAGCCAAAGAATGGAACAATATATATGTACTGAAATAATTAAGATTGTTTTACTGGAAGTATTTCTGAAGAATTTTTGTATAGTTCTTGACAAGACTACAATGTTGATATGGGTGCAGTTTGTCACAATATCCAGAACGAACCTCTTTGACCATACTTGTAACAGTGGCAAAAGCATCGCTGATTATGCTTTTGCATTGTGGGTTAATTTCTCCAATAACATCTCCACAGGTGTCATAATATTCTATTTTAGTCCATTTGAGATTGAGTAAATTAAAATACAATAAACTTGGTAACAAGATACAAACGAAAGTAATATTTACAATTATAATGATCACAATAAAAGGCTTTGTCTTACGGTGAAAGTCATAGTAGATTTTTAGAGATGCGGATGCAGCTATTCCGAACTCATAAAGATGTGAGTATTTAACAGCAAACCTTGCAACGTAATTACCAGTCAGTGAACAACCATAAAATCCCCATTTTTTGTACTAGAATATTAATAGTTAACATTTACTATGTATTTCGTAGCTAATTAATTATACATCATAATTGTAAAAATATGCAACTTAGAAAAAGAACCCATACTTGAATATTGTACTTTTTGTTGAAATAATTGACAAAGCGTGCCATGTTACCTAAGACTTGATCGGCACGCAAAAATTCCATATTTTTTACGGAGGCATCTCTGTCACAAAAACATTGGAAAAATTGGATTCAGCACTTTAATATATCCCTTCTGTCAAATATGACAATTTTTAGCTGTATTAATAGAATTTGAATGTTTTTGCAGACCTTGTCACAATACTTTCTCCAAACTGACGATGTTCCAATTCGACACAACAGCAACCGTATTTCTTCGCAAGATCCACACAGAATCCATATATACTTAAGTCACTTATATCGCCTGGTACTTCTTGTCCAAAGAATCCGAATACTTGTGGACGATTGGAGTGAATACCTTGTTGCAAATAGGGTCTACAGAACTCCCAGTAAACATAGTATCGCTACAAAGAAAGCAAATAAGTAATAAACTGCTATAAATTACAGTCTTTGAAATTCACCAGGAAAAGGAGGATATTGAATGAATATTTTAATAAATGTAATTACTAATATGGTACAAAATTACAATATCAATTAATACAAATTATATTGAACAAATATTTGTATTAGAGTGACCTCATATCTCGTAAACATTGTGAGTTGTAAAATAAGTCAAAATACTAATTTTTATGAAAGTATTGCTTGTTACTTTAACGCAACATACTACACAATAATCTTTGGTACATATTAATCACAACAGTTGTTAGACGAGATATTTTATAGTTTGTAAAGCTAAGTAAAATATGTTAAGTAAGGCTACATATTTACGAAATTTTAAATTACTTGAGTAAAAGTTCCCGCAGTTGGATCATTGTGGTCTATTAGCTGATGATGGAAATATCTGACTTCGACTTTATCTGTATCAAAATCATCATCGCGAAAAATCTTATTATCTTGATTGCGACTTCCTAATGGCTTTTGCAGGAAGGGATGATTCGTTAGCATTATTTGTTGCATAAGCTTAATGGTATCTGTCGTAGACCTGGACTGATTGAATGTTGCGTTGGAATCTAGAAGAAAACTCTGTCTTTAATATTGGTTTCATAGTCTCCAGAAAATTTCAAGATTTTTCGATACATTGCCCTAAAATATGGGCTTCACATTATTGTACTTAATGATAAATGGTATGCCTACCACCTATGTAAATATGTAGACTTCATTTTTGTAGTCTTTATAATAATACATGTTTACAAAAATATACATAAACATTACAAAGAGCCCAAAAATACATGTTTTATGTATTGTATGTATGTATGTATGTATACACAGTATTAAAAATATTTCTATTCTTACATTTTCCCTTCAGATCTTTAAAGTGTGAGAGCCTTTTGTGAGTATCAATTATTTCGTAGTCATCATCAATATCTTCAATTGTTTCTTCGCTTTCTTTGGAAACTTCAACGACATAGTCACATTTAGTCAAGTGTACTATTTGCACAATAAGTACAAGTTCAATGAAGATTCTATTTATCTAAATTAGATATTCAGTAAGGTACTAAAAATTATGATTCTTTAATGACACATGCAACTTTCTGTGATTGTTACGAGATTTATACAAATGGGCACAATAAAAATTACATAAGTAGTTGATTTACCTTCAAATGTACCATTGTATTGCGAGTTTAGAAAAATGTAATTCTTGAATTAGGAATTTATTTTGGAGTTTGCGAACTGGAGTTATAAGTTGTAAGGATGCGATATTTTTCTTGACTTTTGTAGGCACAAAGCCAGAGAGAAATGAATTACGTATTTTAATGTCACATAGATGAACAACGAGATAAAGAAATGCATAGCAAATAATTAAACATTTTCGTACCTGCACCTGCACCTGGCATGATGTAAAACATTTTACAAAGGGTTAAATCCATATTTAACATTCTACAAATTATGAAATTGGTAAAGCCGAATATTAAATTACAGATTCTTTGAATTAACTACTTATCTAGCATTTTAGGACTTATTTATAAATAATTACCGGTCACAGGTTTGAAGAATATGCACAAAATGGCCTGAAAGTGGATCCCCAGACAAAATCTATCGTGTGAAGTTTCATGGTGAGAACTTTGTGAGCATGGTTTTAATAGACTAAATATTAGTTTGGTTGGAATTTGACTTACTTCTTCATGGGACAGAGTTTTTCAAAGAGCGACTTACTTCTTC
>JAQFYC010007517.1:0-10355 GCA_034694165.1 Tomocerus mixtus
ACCTGTCTGTATGTACACAAAATCGTATCTATAGAGTACAAGTACATTTAGCATATAAATACGTAGTAGTACATACATATAGCTAAAATGGTTTAGTTTAGGTTTACGTAGCGTATGCTTTAGCTTTAGCTTTGACTGTTGAAGATTTTTATGGGAAAGTCTGCGTGGGGTCTTGAGAGTCATCATCTGATCTCATATGTTTACTTTATATGGTGGAAACTACAAACTCTCGTTTATGAGCTCACTTTCTTTAAATATAATTTATTATTACTTATTAAGCCAAAGCTAAGTAAGTTAACTTGACTTGACTTGCTTTGCTTTGCTCATCTGTCCAAGAATAGGTGGAAGAAGGGGAATTATTCTTCTTACTTATATATAATCAATCCAACATCCAATCCACGCCCAGACTATTATACTATACCTTTACCATTTACCTTTAAAGTTTATTAAACATAATTAGCTATACTTATTACTATACTTAACTAAGTATTATTACTTACAGTTATTACTTAACTAATTAGTTTCTTAACATCTTTTTTGTGGCAACTGAATGAACTTACTTGGCTAAGCATGGCAAGTTAAGCTAAAGCTGAAGCTAAACCAGAGTGTATAAGTGTAAATGTAACAACAAGAGTTTCTAATGGAAATCTTTGTTAGGCGATCAGCTTTTGAGATAATTTTAATTACTTTTAGATGTTAGACTGCCTTTTGCTTTGTAAAAAGATAAGTCGTTACTATATTTGACAGAAGCTTTAATGTTAACTTAAGTTCTTTAAGTGACTTAACTTAAATAAGTAAAGTAAAGCAAATATTTAATGTGAGTGTGCAAACAGCAAAGTGCAAATTGTTAAATATAGTTATATTATTGCTAATTTGTAGATACATTTTTATAGAATACTGCTACTGTATTGTAAGGTTGCTATTAAGTTAAAATTGTACTTTAACTGTATTGTTTTTATTTATGTACTTTGTGAAAGAGAAACTGCCAATATTGTGTAATAGATACGCATGTGTAACGTAATTTTAAGTGATTACCAAATTTCGGTGTATTTTAAGTGAAACTTGTGACGTTTTATTTTTTAAAGTACTAGATGTACTTAGAAGTTTTGGAGAAGTGAATTAAAATAGCAACTTTTGATTGTGGAGCAATGGTTGTCAATTTTAAAACCAAAACTTACGGTATACTTAATTAGTATAAGATTTGGAGGCTGCTAGTGCAGTAATGTATTTTGTATTTTAAATGTTCGGAGAGAAGAATACTATGCTGTGTATTTTTATCTTGCTTTTAAAAATTGTTTTCATAATTTCGGAGGACCTTACATAAAAGCCGTGTAGAGCTGTTGGTATTTTATTATGTAGTTTTAGGTAACTTGTTGCAGATTTTATAAATATAAATATTTTGTACTTTTGTGTCAATTTTAACTTTTACCATTTACCTGTAACTTGGCCAATTAGAGACTATAAATAGAGTGAGTTAGTATTTTAAGAATATATTGCAAGAAAGCATCTTAAAAGTTGCATATAAGGGGAAAATAAGGAAAAATGTCTTCAACAAGTGTTAACGGAAGGGTTGAAAATCACGATGATATTCAAGTAAAAGAATCGAAAGGTTTTCGTATCTGTTCCTGCTGTTCCAACAATGATTCCAGTGAAGATCAGCAAGATGATTCAAATATACCGAAACCAAGAGGATGTACAGATATTGTATATCTTATTTTTTATATTCTCTTCTGTTGTGTCATGGTAAGATCATTTTTAACACTATTATTCTTGTATTTTTTCTTATTCATTCTACTAAGTAATACAAATAAATAATTTTCCCATTTTTTCAGATTTTAATAGCTGCTTTTGCTCTTGTGTATGGAAATCCTTATCGTCTTATAAATGGTATGGATAGCTTTGGGAATGTGTGTGGAACAACAAATGATAATTTTGGGAATTTGTCGTTTTCTGGGAAGGATATGAGAAATAAACCGTAAGTTAATGGCATTAAAAATATATCCTACTATTTCAATGATTCTAAATGAATGCTTTAGCAATTTTCATTGAAGAAATATTAATATGACTATTATCTTGTAGATATGTGTTCTTCTTTGATTTAAAAAATATGGACCGTTCCACAAAAATCTGCGTTGAGCAGTGTCCTGACAGACATTTGGAGGATATAGATGATCTTATAGAGTTCTACCAAGAAACTTCTGTCAACCTGTGCAGGTTAATTAAGACCACATTTTTAATTATTTATTTAATGCTCGATGTATGCACATGGTGGTAGCTATGTATATAAATAAGCCAATAGTAATCTTTACTTAATTGCAATTTAGATATGATTTTGATCTAACCACGTGGAAGGAAGAGTCGAGAGCCCATGGTGCGGATAAACTATATTTCCAAGATGTTGCATGTCCAAAGATGCCATACTATGCTAGGTAAGTTTCTATATATTTTTTTTATAAATCCTTTAGGATACAACTTTTCAAAATACTAACAAAATCGTTTTTCTTTTGCAGTCACGCAGTGTTGAAACGGTGCATTCCCCAAATTTCGGAGAAACTTGAAAAGAAATTCTACTGGGATATTTATGCATATCTGAACAGTTTAAATATTTTCAAACAGATTTTAGGAGATCTTGCCATAACTTGGATTACAGTTTTAGGACTTACTGCAGTTGCTTTTGGTAAATGTAGTTCACACTATACTATGATAGTAATAAAATTAAACTGAGATTTTGAATGATTAGTTCTACTTTCTACTTAGGCATTAATGATACATTTTATTCCCTTTAAGTTATCTCGTTCGCGATGATCATTCTACTCCATTGGATAACAGCCTTTTTGTCATATTTGATTCTGATTATGGCTGCTCTTCTTTCAAGTGGTAAGCTAATGTAAATATAAGTATTTTATGAATTAGAGACTACCATGAATGATATTGTATAAAAGTAAACGTTTATTGACTAATGCTTCCGATATTTTGGTATATACCAGGTCTTACAGCTTTCTTATGGTGGACTTATGCTGATATCAAAGCCCTTCTTGATTCCAAAGATCCAGAAATGATACTGGAAGAATGGGCCAAAAATGAACGAGCTTTTTTGACTTATAGTATTCTTGCTACTATTTTTACGGTATGTATTTTGACAATAAAACATAATTAATCACAAGATCATTAAGTAATTAGTAAATCAATTTTTGCCGTTTCAGGTTGCCTTACTTTTGGTAATTTTTGTGCTGAGGAAACGTGTTGGAATTATAGTGCAATTGTTTCGCGAATCCGGATCTGCGCTTTGTGCCATGCCTTGTCTCATCATCCAACCGTTCCTTACCTATTTTGCCTTAGCTGTGTTTTTCTGCATTTGGTTGTACATTGTGTTGTGTCTTGCTACTGCAGGTATGGCAATCAAAAATTATAAATATACTAAACTAAAAGTAAAAAATACATATTTAGCACTGCTATAGTATGCACCTCCTTGTATTTTCAGATTACGTTAAGCTGCGTCAAGTATCCATCATTCCTCCTCCTTCTAATGACTCTTCTTTAATTTTTGGCGATCGTTCTTTTGTGGAAGACGGAATATCTACAGCAGCAGCTCTTACTTCTGATTCTGGTATATCGAAGAGCATAGATGATATATCTAGTAAGTTAGCTTTAGGTTTTCAAAATTCAAAATTGTAATTTTTGTTGCACAATTAAGCATTCATTTATCCAGTGAAGAACGCAATTACATTTATACTTCTTTCTTGTAGCTCTTACCCTTATCGAATATACGGATGGTTCATGGGTGAAGTATATGTGGTGGATTTACATAATTGGGCTAATTTGGATTTCTGAATTTATTCTCGGGTGTCAGCAAATGGTTATTGCTAGTTCAATTGCTAACTGGTATTTTTCCAGGTAAATATTAGTATATAAGGACAAAATCCCGTTAGCGAAACGACAAAAAGTTTAATGTGCATTAAAATATTGTAGTATTGTAATCACACTGTTTTACTGTTTGTAGGAATCGAGCAGCTTTAAGATGTGTGATTTTGGAGTCCATTTGGCGTCTGATTAAATACCACATTGGATCCATCGCTTTGGGTTCATTGATAATTACTCTAGTTAAGCTGCCAAGATTGATAATATCGTTTTCGAAAAAAATGTAAGCAGCTTCACAATATCTGTGGTTTTTTAACTTCGGTTATGATATGGAATTCATAGAGTATGAATAATATTTAATATTTTAATTTCAGACTACCCAAAGGGAATCAAAGTCAAAGCTGTCAAAGCTTTATATCAAAACTGTGTTGCTGTTGCATTACATGCTTCGAAAGCTGTCTAAAGTACGTCCACCACAATTCATACACTGTAATTGCCATCCAAGGAGTTGATTTTTGTCCAGCATCAAGATTGGTATGTACAAATTAGCTCACAATGAAAATCTACTTGTAAATGCCTATATAGTAAATGTATTTATAACTGTTTACATTCATTTTACAGGCGTTTGCAGCCCTAGTACAAAACACACTACAAGTATCTGCCATAAATAGTATCGGAGACTTCATTTTATTCCTGGCTAAATGTATAATAGCCTGTGTGACTGGGATCATTGCAATGATTGTCTTCCGCAATGACGAATCACTTTACTTTTATGCCATGCCTGTCCTTCTTACCGTTATATTCTCGTATTTTGTTGCACATTGTGTCATTTCGGTGTTTGAGGTAAGGAAAACATCCCTGTTGTGTTTCCAGTTTAAAGATTTTCTTCGTATTGATAAAAGATCTGTTTTATTTAGATGGCCGTGGACACGATGTTCCTTTGCTTTTGCGAAGATCACAATATGAATGACGGCACACCTGGAAAAGAATACTACGCTCCAGAAAGTCTTCTTCGTTATATGACAGTGGACGCAGTTGACGCCGTAGCTCCCCGAAGATCTAATAATTACGATTCCGCCGTTTCGAAAAAACTTCCAACGGATTTACATGCAATTCCTGAAGAGACCATTCCTATGAACCCTACGCAAACCTAGGCTAAGAACCATTGCGTTGATATATGTATATAATGTCTTTAGTTTTTGTTGCCGGATTTAATGGTTAGTTTGGGTAGATACATCTTGTTTAGAATGGTTATGCCAATGTCATTCCTATGTGAAACACTATACGGACTGCGTTTTAGTACACGTCAAAATATCAAGTTTACAAGTAAATTATTATTTCTTGAGTACTTTATAATATATTATTCTACTATTGTAGTCCCAGTTTAAGCAAATGTCGAGTATATACTAAATAACGAATCCTATATAGAGTGCAGGTGTAAAACTACAATCCTGTTTAGTCAAGTCAATTTAAATATTATGTCAATGCAGAATCGAAATACAATACAAGTTACGTTACGTTAACATAGTTTTGCGATTGATAATCAATTTTATGTGCAGCTTTATGAGTTCTGAGATGTAATATAAGTGTAAGTAGAATATTATATAAATAGAAGAAGCTATTACTGTTGAATTATAATATGATAATATGTATCGGAGAGATGAGCTAGATAGACTAGAATAGACAATTTAATAATTTCAGGCCTTAATCAGTCAATTTTAGTTAAATAATTTTTTGACAAAGACGAATTGATTTTGAAATATCAAAATGTCCTGAGAATTTACAAAGCACTTAAGACTTGGGAGATTCTCGGACTGATAAGTATTTAAAGAACAAGTATCTACTGTACATTTAGTATTTAATTAATAGTATTATGTTTTGTGAAAATATTTTTCCAATTTTTTGGAAACGGTGAATTTTTAATGCCTTTACTAGCTATTTTCTAACACATATTACAAATAAAATCAATCATATCATAAATTAAATGAGACAATCAAAGTATAATTAGATATATTTATGGGCAGATACTAATTTAATGAATCTACAATCTGAGTGAGGTAAACTTGATAACTACAGATGCTATTACTAGTATATTACCTAATTTTTCTATATCTTAAATAATAAAGTAAGGTACCTAATTAAAAAATAATATTATGTAATTTTCGTACAGGTAGAGAAACGAAAAGTATGTTACATATAGAAGGTATTTAGTTTGTTTGTACGGTATTGTGACTGACAATTCCAGCTAGAACTTTAATATCAATGCTAACAATAATTAAATTAGCTAATTGTGCAACGTGTCTTATTTACCAGATGTAGATCATAGCTAAGTGACTAAGTGTACCAATATTAATCGAAACCATAAATATTCCTTTCATGTAACATGCTAGTAATAGACCATCGACTTGTTTTGTTTTCTTAACTCACTACTACTTACTGTGAGAAGACTAATTTAACAAGTCTACTAAATTAAAATGTTAATTATTATGCTAAGCAAAACTAATAGTCGATAACGCAGCATAAAGTAACCTGCAGCTTGGGAAAAATTCATTTGCTGATTTAGTTATTACACCACAATTTTTACAAATTGCTTTTTTGAATTTCATTTTAGAATAAAGTATGAGCATCGAGTCTATATGTATTTATTGGACAGTTTCAATTGACGGCAGTATGCAATTTTTAGTATGACAGTAAAAACTGTTCTCGCTCGTGTAGTTTTATAATGGCCTTAAGTACAGATATTTGATTGGCTTGTATTATCTATTAACTGGAACAATAGCTATAGGCATATTCTTGTATTGGAAAATGTTAGTTTTATATCTGTATTTTCCTACGTGTCGAAGTGAAAAATAAAGTTATTTCAATTTAAAGTGTTTCGTCTACAATCTACAACTAAAACTCATAAAAACTCACTTATTTAGAGGACAAGTTAAATAAATCTTTATTTTAGCAAATAACAAATTGGCTTATGAAAAGCAAAAAATACACTGTGTAAATGCATTAACTTATTATGTCACTTTAATTACTGAGACGAAGGGTTTAACTTTTCTGGATCTACGTGGAAAAGCTCATCAGTAGGATCTAAATTATACGTAGATTTAGGCCTTGATATTTCATATTCCACCTTTTGTTGAACCTTGTTCGCATATTTTCCAGCATTGGCTAGCTTTAAGGATGCTCGGTACTGCAACGGAAATTTTCAAAATAATGTTATAATATTGTATGTACATATACCTATTTTAAATATCTATAAAACATTGCATAGAGATTACATTGGACTATGTATACTCTGCAAAGTAAATAGGATTTACCTTTCCAGGAGTCACGTAATGGGGATTGCTCCAAATAGTCACGCCATTGAAACTTCCAGCAAATATACGAATAGGATTCAGAACAAATCTTGGTCCTGTAAAAGCAAAACGTACAATAGTAGCGACATCAGAAATTACAATTTTTTCGTGTAAGTAGAACCTGAACTAAATTATGCTACTTATGAAATAAAAAGATTCTAATAATCATATTACCTATTTCAACTAAAGAACCATCTTCTTCCATTATTTGGAAATTTCTGAACCAGACACGATTATCCAAAATTGTGAAGGTAAAAACGTGGTCAATAAAAGGTTGACTTTTCGGGTATTGGTATGGAGTCCCAAATGTTTTGACGAACATCTCTTTCATAAGCTGATAGTGGGGAGTGGAGTCAAACGTGGGATCAAAGGACAGAAGTGCTCTTGATCCTTTCAAACAATTTCCAGTGAACTTCAGCTCTTCCATGGTGCTAACTGAAAAAGTAGGAACATTTAAATTAGTACCACTCACTCTAGAATCTAGAATACTATAAATGACATGCATATCGAAACACGTCAGTGTTGTGTTCAGTATCGGCTGCCAATTAATGTCGGTGTATGACTGAATGAAACTGAAACCTTGGCCCGTGTTTCGCTTTGCTTATTGCTTAGCTGAACTTGGTAGTAGGGAGTAGCGTGAGTTTCGCTGACCACTGTCGGAGGATGGATGGTGTAGCAGAAAACTGTTCGTACGTAAAAGGGGTACTTAACTTACTTATGTGCCTGATTTAACCTTAGCTTAGCTTAAGTTTGTGTGTCGTGTACTTATATATCCCTTCATTCACTGTACCTACCAAATTTTAACGTAAGTTTCCCTTATGTATGAGCAGTTGTTACACCATCCGACACTGTTCAGCTAAACTCAAACCACTTCAGACCAAGTTCATCTAAGCAAAGCGAAACACAGTCCTAATTCCAACATGGACAATACATAATATTTATTTTTACCATTCTCCATAAAGAATTTCACTGATGGACCTTCAGGAATATTAGACATCCACAAGTAAATGTCACCTTGCTTTCTTCCCTCAAGAAATAGACATTGATTGCAATTTTTCATCTCACAGATCTGCACAAAATAGAGAAATATCTTATATATATCATATCTTGCCACACTTAACGACAATGAATATGTAGAAGAAAAAATGAACAAAATGAAAATTTTTGTAAGTTGCCAAAAATAAAAGCACAAAAATATAGTTCGGCATAAATATATTTACAATTATAATGAATGCAGTTGGCAGTTACCTCGTTAATTGCCATCATTTTGTCCCTTTTATCCATCTTAGCTTCTTTCTTTGTATGCGGTAATAAACGCCGAAGATTGTCCATTATATGTCGCCCACGAAAGACGATTCCTCTCGATCCAAATACCAGAACTCTTTGTCTGTTTCTCCACCTCCCCTGAAATTAAATATTTAAAATTATCTTTTATAATTTTAGACAAGCGATAGAAAACAGCAATTTTTATTATAATTTCGACGTTGGACGTTGACCAAGCCAGAGTTAGCTTAAAACGTGTTTCTTACCTTTTTAGCAGGTACATCATCCGAATTTCGGGTTTCGGGTAATACAACTTCATTGCTGTTAGGTAATTTTTCGTCTGTTCCAGCTCCATTAAGTTTATTAGCCAGCCTCTTGCGCTTTCTGCCAATGCTTGCTCCGCTTAACTCTTTCGTTACGTGATTTGAAGGAGTAAATTCCACTTTCTTCCCTTTAATTTTCACCATTTTGATGTACTGAAAAATGCAACTTTTTTACTTAAATTGACGACTCTCACTCGTTACGTAATACAGATAAAACGAATATTATTATACCAAAATCAAAATCGATTAGTTTTTAAAGATTTTATGCAGCATTCGCTAAAAATACAAAAACCACAAGTTGAAGTTAGTCTCCGAAAAGCAGCACTACAACACACGCACGTGAAAGTTTAAACGGTAGAGCCAAAAGGCAGTCCGTCATGCATTTCTAAGTGCAATGTGCGACAAAATCTTACGAATTATACTTGTATTAATTTGTAGATTCGTCTTCTTTTTTTATAAGTTCAACAGTTTAAAACTAGATTTCCTTATAATTTCGATAAAATTATGTAATATGTGCCCAGAAAAATTATACAATATGACATATATAATGCTTTTATTTCCTTTCGTAAAGGTTGCTACCTTTGTTGAGCATCTTCTCAAATATGGTCTTTTTTAAAGGAAGAACACCTACCTAAAGAAGTATATTAAATACTACTTAAATACTACAATGAAAGCCAGACTTATATAACTAGAATAATTAAGAAGAAATATGTATATTAGTATGAACTTTTTAAAGGGTAGTTAATGCTATTTGGCAGGGACTAATAACAGAAATGTAGATTTTTTCACACATTTATTGATCACTTTTAATTAATCAAAAATCTTCCTTTCCATCGACATAAAAAGAATAAATTAAAATTCTTTAACGGTACGCCCCCTGAACAGGATACAATTGACCTGGTTGTAATCCTGCTGTACCATAACCATAAGCGTTCTGATAAGGAGGGTAAGGGCCGGCTTGAGCAGGAGGCATAGGCATCCCTGGTTGTTGCCATTGTGTACCTGCAGGGGGTCCCGTAGCGTTTTGGAGAACTTGACCTTGATTCGTTTGGGGTGCTGGTGCTTGGCCTTGATTTGAATTTGGTTGACCAACTATACCTGGAACTATACAAGCTATTTAAGTATACTTACTACTAGATTTGCAGTATAGAATAAAAATTCAGGAATGGCAAACAAGGAATATGAAACATTTTTCAAGAAAATATATGAAATATTTTAAATAAACGAAGCAAAATGAAATTATTGAAGATATAAAAATTTCTGTTAAATGGGATTATGTAGCATGTACATTTACTTCAACGCTTGTCGATAGCGATGCTTATACAAATATGTGTTACGAAGAATTCTCTGAGAAATATTTCATTTATAGTTACTAGTTACCGTATTTTATATTGATTAATAATAGTAACTTACTAGGTAAGTGTGCGTAAGTGTACGTATACTTAAGTACAAGTCTCTGTAAAATGAATGCTTACCCGAAGATTTAGAATAAACCGGTGCAAACGGATGTCCTCCTGTATCGTCGTAATCACAAAATTATTAAATGTTTCTTATTAACAAA
>JAQFYC010007518.1:0-10355 GCA_034694165.1 Tomocerus mixtus
TAAATTTTGTGAATTTTCCATGGAAACTACAAATTAAATTTTGTTAATTTTCCATGGAAACTACAAATTAAATTTTGTGAATTTTTCCATAGCCTAAGCCCACGGATTTCAATCTACTGTTACAATTGTGCAGCAGTACACTCACTCGGGCGGGCTGTATATGGTGGCTTGGCAGTTTTTACTTCTCAATGTCAAAAGTCAGTTCTGCCAGTCTTCCATAAAACATTTTGCACAGCACAACTTAATTACAATAAATTGTATCAGCTTATTTTACCTCATCTAGAATCAAGTAAAAAAGTATATATTAGTACTGCCCAGTACGGCTTAATCTGTGCTAGCTTGTATTAGAAATGTTAGATCCAGAGTAGGATTGGATCGCACCTTTAGTATTAAAACAATCGATTTAAATGATTGTCAGGGTTCAAACATATTTTGAACATATGAAAATAAATCTTTCTGGTTTTTGACTAATGTGGCTAAAGATACTCTCTTATCGGTATCTACTATTAAGATATTACGTATCGTATGGACAAGTTTGATTTCTGGAGTGACTGACGTCCTTCCACCAAACACGTACACGCACTATACATGTTTTATACAATTATATACATTTTTTACTTATTACAGACACAAGTCAGTCTTCCAGAAAACATTTACGTATAGGACAACTACTTAATTACAAATATTCAGTTATCTTTATGTCTCCCAAGGTTTAGTAAAAGAAATTCGGTATGCATATATTAGTGTCAGAATGTCAGAAATGAAAGAGCAGTTGCTATTTCTTAATATTTATACTGAAGTCTGTATGTTTTATTTAATGCGGATATAATTTCTTAGACACATGAATAAAACAAAGAAAAAGTAAACATGTAACTTTAAACATAAATGTAATACCTTACCTAATTAATGCTGGGAAGAAATGCGTTAGGTACTTACTTATAACTTGGCGGATGAAACAATTTGCATAATCTGTAACGTAATCAATGATGAGTGTTGCATTACATAAAAATATATTTTGTGTATTCTGCTAATGGCTAATTAATGTTACGTAATCAGCTACCATTTTATCATCAGCTAAAATGGCACTGATATGTTCCACACACATGCATTGTTTAGAATTCCCCAAAATGTACAACAAATGCTGTAGCATATTTCGAAATTGCAGAATCATATGATAATATAATGTGAATAGTATTTCAAATTTACATTCTTGTTACAAGCGGAAATTAAGTTAAAGCGAATTTATGATGTATATTACTTAATTACAGTTTTTAATTAAATTGCAGTCACTGAAGGCAAAGCGAAATTAAGTTGAAATATTTTTGACCAAATAGTACATTTTAAAAGAGCAATCAATAAAAAACAAAAATATTGATTAAATGACTAAATTATATACTTAATTGTATAAAACTGTTGCCAATCAAAACAGTAGAAAGACGAGACAAACTACAATTGACAAACAAAAATATATTAACTACTATTTTACTGTTTAAGGATTCGACAAGTATTAAATAATGTAATATACATACCTAATACATAGTGGATAGTTGGCTTAGATCTAAGTATATTGATCACAAACGGTGCCGTACTCCGTACTATTAAAGATATTTTAATAATCATGATTTTAGACATAAAATTTAATTGTATTTATCAAACCATACATACAGCTATATATCTCTATCATTTTGTAAAACGTTACTATTGCTCAGTTTTTCATTCATCATTCTAATTCTGCTTCAGCGATAAAATATAAAATAGGATTAATGAGCTTCAAAATAACGAACAATAACCATGCATTGGTATTTGCAACGTTGTAATATGGGTAGAAACTTATTGCGTTAGGACTTTCCCTAGGTAATAATTTAAAATGGCGATTAAAATCGATGAAAGTGGCGACATTTCAAAATAGGGGAAAATAGCGAAATACATAATGGAAATTGGCGACATGTATTTATACATATAGATATTATTGTGTAGAATATTATTTAGCATTTGCTGTGCTCCATATCATACATAAATACAATACAATGTACATGGACTAATCATTATTATGCACATTCCAAGTATAATATGAGCTAACCCATACTACACACACATTAATTAATATTACTTGATATTGATATTACTGACCACTTGTTTCGATTACTGTGAATTAACATTACTTGACATTAGTATTTGAATTTTTGAATGTATCTTGTTTGACAACCTGTTTAATTTGTTTATCGCCATATTAAATCATTCTGTCGCCAAATTAAATCATTCTGTTGCCATTTTCATTATCGCCATATTAATTCAAAATATAATTAAAGATCGCCACTTTCATCGATTTTTGTCGCCACTTTAAATGACATCTCCCTATTATAAAAGCATTTGAACGATATTAAGTTTTGTGGATCGACCTTCATGAAATAATAAGTTTCAACACTTACAAAAGGGATGCATTTTGAAAGGAGTACTCGAATATGGCAAAGTCTGTACAAAAATTCAGGGGCTTTTTTATCCAGGTGCTGGAAACGATGGCCAATTTTGAATGAGCTTTTTTGCTGTGTACAGATCGAATGTAATTAAATTAAAGAAATGTAAAAGGATCTACTCTTCTTTTGAGTTCTTTCCTCTAATTTGGGTAAATGATTCCATTTGAAGGAACAAATTCATTTTCTATTGAAGAATTTTCAACAATTTAATCCAGTTAGCTACCCTTCGAAATGCGTACTTCAATTATTTTGCAAAAATATGTATTCTACACCCTATACTACGGAGGAGATATATCGTATACCTTGAGTGTTGAAAGTAGGACAGTGTCTATTACATTAAAATGAATATAATACAACTACATTGATAAATTAATCTTCACTCGAATATATAAATTACTCGTAGAAATATTTAATACGAAACTCCTGCCAAGGTTCCTCATTTAGGTATTTGTATTCGTAGTTCATGGCCAGATTTGGAACATGCGAAGATTTAAGTTCAGAGACGATGCTAAATTTGATTGTCCAGCCTTTTTGTGATAACATATATAATAAATATCAAGTTGTGCTATCTCTGCTCCTACAATGATGTTCCTACTGATAAACTAACCTTACCATCAAAGTCAGGTTTGCTGGACAAAAATATCCTCGTATGTGCGTCATTTTACATCTTTACAATTATTGTATGTAACAATTTTTTTAAAGAAATAGACATGACACATGGAATGTTGCGTTTGCTTTTATTGCCCTGTAATTTACACTTTTCAATTAACATATATTCATAAGTTAGACCATCACCATGATAAGTTAGATAGAGATATACGATACTTTGCTAAAAGTAGTAAAGAATATTTTACCATTTTATCATTAATTATCTTCAGAACAAGTTTGATCCTTGGGGTGACTGACGTCTACAGGTCAATCACGTACCTAACATGCTTGATAAATATATTATCTCAATATAATTGTATAAATTTTTTACTTTTCACCACTGAAATTCTGCCTTTCAGAAAACATTTGTGTTCAGTGCAACTTAATTACATATTATACCTACTCAATTTATTTTGTATTACAATGTATTCGTATACCTATACACAGGCAACTTAAAATAGAAAGGTAAATAATGCTAGCAATGTGTTGTATATTAACTTACTCGGATAAATTGCTACATTCGAATCCAATTCGTGAATAGATTTGCCTAAAATTATTTATTTCATATGCGAAGAACATGATAAATGCCATTAACAAAAGAGATTAGCAATTACATTTATACGATTTAATTGAAATATATTTTGTATCTTAATAATTACAATTATTATGAAATCGTTTAAGGCGCCTACTATAAATATATTTTAACGAAATCGTATAAATATAATTGCTAATCTCTTTTGTTAGTGGCATATCCTCATATCATATCTTGTGTAATTCTTGTGTTATTGTGTACGTGTATAACTTAGTTTATATACCTACATATTACATATTGAATAATGACTTTGATCAATTTGCATTAAACATTTAATTTATTACAGTCTTGATAAAGGAACATACAAAATCGATTGTTAATTAATAAATGAAAATTAACTTTTAATTTGCAAATCAGAGTTTGATTCGCAATTATTCATTCATTTAGAAGGAATACATAACGAATACATACACAAGACTCTAATCTCAATGTAGCTAATAATTTACAACTGTGACATTTACGTGATTGTGGAAACGCCTATTTATTGGGAAATTGAAGTATTTCATTAGTGTTTACTTTAATGACAGTTACAGACTTGGGGAACAATGCTAGTGTACTATATTAGACAGTCTACCTACATGAGCACTGTCAGAAGAAATTTTTATCCAATGGACGCGGTTTTAGCATTACAAGATGAAACGTATGTTAGCATTGAGAGGGTTAAGTTTTTGGTGAACATTTTTGTTATTGTTGAAAAAGTTCAACATAATTCTTAAAAATATACTATACATTTTGCAGCATACTATTTCAAAATTTCAGCATTATTTGGGTAGGGATTAGTAATAGTACTGTAATATTGAAATTCTTGTTCGATAAGTTACAGCAACTCTGTTAAAATTTCATTTATGAAGAATTATGCAATTAATTAATATCTTTCAAGTTAAAGTGAATGAAACTAACTCACTACATATATAGTATACGTTTTTAGCACATGCATGATGAAACCAATGTATTAGTGATTTGATATGGCTGGGCAGGGCAACCAATCAAACATCCTTACAGTGAATTTGAAATCTGTTGCCAATCAAAGCGTAGAAGAATGAGCCAAACTTCAGGACAAATAATAATTACTGCGTTGCTTAATTTGCAACTATAAGACGTTTACATGGTTAAGGATTCAACGTTGATGAATTATTTGATTTGATAAGCGTTTAATAATGTATATACTTTAATGGACAGTTTAGGTATATGTATATAGCAAATGGTGCTGTGATATAGATTTAATTAAAGACTGCAAAACTGTGTGTAATAAAGTAGCGAAAGCGAACGGGCACAAACTTCTAACAGTGAATAGGTGCAAACAATTAATAGTGAAAGGGGGGGGCAAACTGAAATAAGATCTTTGGGGTCAATTGAGACACCGTTGGGGGAACTTGAGACACCATACATTAACAGAATGTTTAAAACATTTATTGTCTCCTGACTATATCAACCTACTGCGTGATGTACGGTTTGTCCAATTGGCCCCATTTTCACAGTGCCGTCCTCTTGTCCCCCAAAGGACGAATACTGAGTTTGAACGGTTTATTTTAATCCGTTTAGAAGTTATCGTATTTACGGGACGGACGGACAGACAACGTATTATTATAAAGTAGCGCCCGCTACTTAATAATCAGTATGCATGGTTTCATGTCCAACTTAATTGTATTAATCATATATCTAAGTCAAATCAGTTTCAATCCGCATCTCTATGTATTTAATCTACATCTATCATATAGTATATGTCTAAAATGTTTTATAATAACATATCACTTTGTATAATCGTGTTTTTGCTCAGTTATTATTTACTAGCAAAGCACCCGTCCAGCAAAAGCACGGCTCTAGAGTATTTATTTATTACTATAGAACCGTAGTGTTACATTGTTAAGGTTTATCCCTCCACAATCCGACCGATCGATTGTAAAGGCATTTGTTTAGATTGTACCATTATCCACCTTCCCCCTCCCAAAAGTAATTTTAAAATTTTGATGTCACTAAAGAATTCAGAATGCTCGATTTAGTTTGTGTACCACTTTTCATAATTTTAGATGAATTAATTTAGATTTTAGGATTTTCTCCCTCCCCTCCACACGTGTTTGTTGTGAACTGTTTATGTATGTGAGGCACTAGAAGGAAGAAGGTAGAGGCAAACGGAAGTCCGAGTCCGGATGTGACATTATACACCGCAGACACCCCCATTTGGAGGACTATAGCCCCCTTTTGAAAAACAAACAATGAGATTTGACTTTTTAATTAGGTTAGGTTTTAAAAATTCAAAAAACGACTAATTCCTTGAAAATACAAATTGGCGGTGTGGTGGTTTTTGCGGTGTATAATGTCATATCCCTCAGTGTCTGCCAGCTTTGCTTTCATTTCTCAAACTCACATGTACCAAATCAATGGAAAGTTTCCTGTGTATTTTTTCCTGTTCGCCAACTCTGAATGATCAATCTTATATAAGGGTAGATAAATAACGCTTGGTATTAAAACTAACGGGGCAACCCACTTTTTCATTGAAACCGAATTGGATGAAAATTCTGCCAGTCGCAAGTATAACATGTAGCGTTCATTTGGCTATTTTGAAATTTTGACAAACCTTATGTAACCTATTCTATTGGATGTCAAAGTTGGTCAAAAACGAACTTCGGTAGAACAGCCATTATCTTGTTTTGAAAAAATCAAATTATTGGTTCACATTTCTAATGTCTTCGGAATAGCAAAAAGCTGTATGTATATATGTAAAGTATATAAGTAAAGTAATTAAAAAATATAAATAATATAAAACAATAAAAAATAATATTCTTTTAATAATCTGGGGGTAAATTTCAAAAATATTTCCCTCCCCCATATTTTGAAAACGCAACGCTTGTGTGCAAAACTGTAAATACAAAAGCTGTCCCCAATTACTGTGCCGCTAGATTTTTGTATTTACAGTTTTGCACACAAGCGTTGCGTTTTCGAAATATGGGGGAGGGAAACATTTTTGAAATTTACCCCCAGATTATTAAAAAATGTCATTTTTTATTGTTTTATATTTTTTAAATTACTTTACATATAGCTCTAGCTTTCTGCTATTCCGAAGACATTAGAAATGTGAATCAATAATTTTATTTTTTCAAAACGAGATAAAGGCTGTCGAAACTAAATTAAGTAACGGCCATCGAACGCTTGTTCAGTTGAGAACTCGTTGCCCCGTTTGTTTTAATATCTAGCCAACACTAAACCATTGGCAAACAATTTCGTGCTATACGGTCGGTTTTAGGGTGACCAGTTCTCATTAGCCCAATTCAAGTACATTTTGAACTTCTACTCCTCATAAGAGGTGCAAAATGTTGAAGAATTGCCAACCACTATTAAATGCATAATTTGTAAAAACTAGTCACGCAGTGCAATAAAATGGGTATTACATATTCGCTAATTTTATTCAGAAGCTCATTTTAAAATTCAAGTATTTTCCATGTATACGTGACACGTACAGCAAGTATACATTATGAAATTCAAGTGCTGTACACTTGCCATTCACATACGTCTGGTCACCCTGGGTTTTACTAACGTCTCGTTTCATGTCAAAGTTAATTGTACTAATCATATCTTTGGCTACCCTACGTTTTAATAATCCATCACTATTTAATCTAAAATATATATATTGTATTATCTTTGTCATATCTGTTTTAATTCATCATATTATTTTGTAGAATTTTGTTAGTTCTCGTTTATAAGTGGGCTAAAGTTGGATAAATTAAATCGCTTGCGGTTGAAGCAATGTGGTATTAAAATCAACTTTAAACGGTTAACAACTACAACGAAAATAAACATTACTAACGCAGCTCAGAAATGCTAACGAAAAACTTCCTAAAATATTTCTCCATTTTTATCAAAATTGGGGCATACAGCAAAGTGCTGCCGTTTTCATGGGACGACAGTGAAAATAATTTGACTGTCAGCACCAATTACAAGCAAAATGTTGGCGCATATCTAGCAGGCTTTCATTTTATCCTGTTATCATTTTATGAACTTGGGAGAATGCTTTATGAAATTCATAAAGGATACACAGATACAGATTTCTCAGAGATATATCTTTTGTTCGCGTACACGTTTCTATATTCTATAGCAGTTTTTCTATACTACAACATTCTGGAGAAAAAAGAAGAAATGGTCGCATTTTTTCATCAACTCGTGAAAATAAATTCACTGTTTGCAGGTAAAAACAATTATTGAAAAACATAATGACTCGAGGCCTAAAATATTCTATTTCTTGTATATTCTGTTTTTCAGATGCGTACAAACTGAAGCCTACTAGTCTACCATCAAAAATTGTTGAATTATTTGTGATTTTAGTCATGGTGGCCGGAGTTGGGTTTCCCGTAGTATTTAGTTTAATATATTTTGTTGGTTTTCGTCTAAAAATCTTTGTAACATCTCTCATACCCTTCAGTTACATTGACGATACTCTGCTGATGTTCATTTTTGCTCCAATTATAGTTCTATCAAATTACGTGTTGGCGTTTCCATATCTCTATTCTGTCATATATTTGCAAACATACATTACAACTGCTTCAGAGTGGATTTCTGCACTGAGGTTCGTAGCTAAGTGTTCGATTTTATATCATAAATACACAGTCATGGATTAATTTCACTTTTCACGGAAAAAATCATTGAAACATCTATTAAAATAACATTTAATGATTGTTTCAGTTCCGGGAGAAATTATAAGAATATGAACCACTTCCGACAACTGATCCTGCTAAACGGAGGCTTCAACAGAAGCATAAAATCCCAATTTTTTCCGATAATCGTCATCCTTTTTACTTTCTTTACCATATTTCCTGCTTTTGCGGTAGTGAGGTTCTACGGAAAAGTTTCGAGTTACACGTACACCTTATTTCTAATGTGCATTCCAATGTCTTTGTTTATAAATACAATAATGTTTATTATATCCGCCAAAGTTTACGAATCTTCATCGAAATATATACAGCAAGCTAAATGCAGTTGTACAATCAGTAAACAAATAAATAAGGAAATTAAATCTCTAAATGGCTTTGGTATCCGTATGGGCACGCTAAAGGTGGTGAAACAGCTTTACCTTTTCTCATATTACCTCTCAATGTCCAATTATTTAGTTTCGTTGTTTATAGCATACCCAGCTAACAAAATTTATTAGAGAATCTTAAGAATGAGTACTATTATCAGTAGTTGTTCAAGTAAATTATTATCATTATATTATTAATTTTGTCTGTAATAGTAGTGAATTTTGAGTGTATCGTCATTTTCTGTGGGGTTCGGCATGCAATAAGCTCAATAAATCATGAGTAGTAACTAAATGATTTTTTATTACAAATATCCATAATATCATAAAATGTAGTGTTAATTTTTTAGTGCAAACATTTACTCGGACTTAGCAACCGACATAGTATACAACGTACAGTTTAAGGGTGTGACAAAAAAAAAGCCTGCTTCACGGCCATGTTGTCGAAACGTAACATAACTTAATAATTTTTGAAACGGCCTTGAATGTATATGAAAATGAGTTTGGAATTGCCGTAAATTTTGTCGTAATTCTTTTCGCCCATAAGGGGGAAATATTTTTTTGTATATTTTAGCTGAAACTACACCAGGATGAATCTAGCATTTATTTTGTTAGCATTGTTCTGGCATTTTCAAATAGTTGTGTGCAGAGTTTTTAAAAAAATCGTTGTGTTCTCAATTTTTCAGAATTTTAAAAAATTTCTAGTAGTAATAATTACGCGAAGAGCCATTTTTTTCCTTTTATGCCAATTTTAGGTCTAGCTTTCGTTTGGCGATGGCCAAGTTCCTATGTACCCATTTACTTTGTTGTGCTTTCTTATGGGGAGATGTGACATTATACACCGCGAAAATAACCACACCGCCACACTTGAATGAAAACTTAATCCTAATCCAAAGTGACCCTGGTGGGATCACGACTGATACATATATCCGATAAAACAATTGGGGTCCCCCCTCCCCCCACTAAATATTCCGAGTTTCCGAGATACAGGTGCCGTAAATTTTTCAAAAACGGTCTTGTTATCCCGAAACCAACCAAGTTTTAAATTCAATGATGTAAGATGTAATTTTCCTTTTTGTTAAGTGATTAGGTAGTTAGGTTGTTAGGTGTAATAAACCGTGGTAAACATTGTAACGAAGGAGCTTGTCGGTTGTGAATACTATCATTATGATAATCATTGTGCTAATCATCGATAATCATTGATCATCATTGCGATCATCATTGGTAATCATTGACAGACAGACCGACAGACAAACCATTCGCATAAAGGAGACAATGCTACGCTGCTAACTTGTTTGGTCTGTTGCTATTGTACAGTGTATTGTGAACAATGTGTGGCTGTATTGTAAGTGTTAGTTGAAGTTGAAAATGACCTAAGTCGGTAACCCATTGACCGAATGACCTAATTGTTACATGGTTGAATTTCTGAGGTCATAAGCTTTCGAACGATACCTCATTTGCCATATTATTATGTTGAAATTTCAAAAAATGGGGGACGGGGTCATAACTTTTAGGGAGTTGGTCAGATTGACCCCATTTTTCAATGGTGTTTGCGGAGAAACCTCAATAGGCTACCCTGAAAATTTGAAGTTGATATCTGAAACCGTTTTTGAGTTACACCGCAAGCAGACAGACA
>JAQFYC010007519.1:0-10352 GCA_034694165.1 Tomocerus mixtus
TCTACTTGTGTTCGTTTCTAGTTTCGATGTTCACGCTACAATTATTGCGACAGACTTTTCTGAAACTAAACAAGTGTAGGAGACATCCTACTGTATTTCCTAACCAGACCAAACCAAATCAAAGCACTTGAGAACTAACCAAGTGAGATCGACAAATAAAAATTCTTTGATGTTTGGATGGATGAATAATTTATAATTGAATTAACTAGAGATTTAGCTTTAGCCTTTCACTCATTTCACTTATACTGTTTGAAAGCTGTGTGAATCTTGTGTCTACTCTACTATTGTGTGTATATGTATCGTTAACTCTTTTGGTGAGTCCCAGTCCCACGATGAACAAAATCAAAGTTACTATATACTGACGCTCTCCTCTTCTCCCTCATCTCCACTAATAAGTGAGGAACCTTTATACTACATAGGAGTAAAGTGGAAGGTGGTTAGGGAAATAAATAAAAACTTGTGTTAGTATATAAAGGGATGCCTTATTTTGCATAGGATTGGGTTTTGGGAATTTTTCACCCCTGCTTTTGTATCTAGCTAGTTAGTAATTGTATAAGTAACTATACAGAAATAGACCTTCTATAAATATTAACCAACCCTAAATTCACTAAGCAAACTTTTGGTAAATAAAATGAAAAGAGTTAACATAGCATTAAGTAGCAAAGTTACATATCTTTTGGTTTCCTAATAATAATAAGCATTCTTTTGGTTTACTTAAGTTCAGTTTATATGTATAGAGACTTGCTGTAGTATAGTTTGTGTATAAGCTATGTAGTATTCAGGAGACTGATGTCTTTCAGTGTCGAATTATGTTTAATTAATTAGACAGATTGGATGGAAAAGTTTGATAAAATGGGGATCCTTGTTGCAGAATAAATTCTTAAAGCTGTAGCAGCAGTATTCTACTATATATGTATAGCAAAGTACAAATACGCGATATAACACATGCAATATAATGTATGTGCATATATTTAACATTGCATTTCCTATGTAAGCTTAGAATTTAGAATATCAGCGGAAAGACGAAAATGAAATGTTTCCTTCCTTCCGTTGTTATGTTTTGTTTAGTGAGTTTTGACTTGACTTGACGGTTACTTACTTGAGAATTCATGTTCGCGGACTCAAGATAGACATTTCTTTGTTGATGTGGAGAGAGGAGTGACATGACACAACGTTTTGCATATAGAGAGGGGGACTCGCTAATAAATTAGCCATTACTCAACTAAACTGAACTACTGTAAAAAGAGGCTAACCTAACCAACCGTTTTATTTGCATATTTGTTTTCCTTTTTCAAAGATACGCCGTGATAAAAAGCTGATTGTGTATTCACTCATTCATTCTTCCGTTGGTTGTTCCATTTGTTGTACTGTATTTTGTAAGTTCCCAGTGTTTGCGTTCTAAGAGTGTGTTTAGAATATAAATGATTTACTCAGAGAAAGAAAAATACAGAAGACAAGAAGGATCCTTATTTTTTAAATGATAAATCCCGTCTGGTATTCTCTAGCTGGGCATTTCAGTATTTGTTTTACATTACATAAAATAATACATTCTTTAACTGAAGAGTTTTTGTTAGCTTACATATTTATTTAGGCATTTTGCAATGTATTGGTGGACTAGTTAATGTATGTATGTATTTGGTTTTGTAATGCATAGAGCTCTTTCTTAACTGTGGCCCAACTACGTGTATGCATTCATACATGCATATTATTATAATTTTATGTGCTACAGGGAGGCACGCACATGGATGATAGTATGCAATCCAAAATCTCATCTCTTGTGATGTGATAAGTTCATATTCTGTAATGGAGGAAGGCTCAAGGGTTACCTTCCTAAGATCATCTTATACATATCCCGCTTTAGCAATGTTAGTTTATGTAAGTATGATAGCCTCCTCGGGTGTCTCCTTTTTCACCGAAAGGCTCGTTGGGGAAATCTCAATCCTTCTTCATGAGAGCAAGGCCTTACAATTACCATACTCCATAATCCCATATGCATTCTTGCCTTGCGTAAAGGACCCTATTGTCTATTGAACGATGTTTTGGTATTTGAGTTACATACCCATTCGACGACAAATATTTTGGTCATTTATAAAACACTTTCAACGGATTGACTCCAACAGTAATCATTTTTCCAATGTAACGTCAATAATAGTTGCTGAAGACAAAATAGGGAGGATTATCTGGATTAGGGAGGCGGGATAAGACATTAATTACTAAAAATTGAGAATGTATAAAATTCTTATGTATTTCTTATTTTCTTACAAGGTCAAAGAATTAAAGTAACGAATACGAATAAATGCTGTGTTCAAATAAAAGACCGTGGTTTATTTAATTGCAGTAGAATTTTTAATGTACAATTACTAGTTGCAGGTTATTCCTAGATATTTATTTCTGTAAAATATGCGTTTACAATGTTTCACTGGATAAATAACGATGTTCTTGTACCTATAAATTAAAATGGTACAATTGCGATGTTGTTAAAAGTGAAGATCTTGAATTGGGATTTTAGTCTAAAAAGATAATTTATTTAGGAGAGAAAAATTAATTGAATTATGAATCCCAATTTGCAAATTATATTCTAATGTATAGATATGGTTATTGTGTTGCACTATAATTCGATTGAGAATTCATGTTGTATAGCATTTGATAACGAGTTTAGAACATTACATTTAAGAACATCACTTAGAGAAGTACGTGCATTACATAGTATTCACTATACGTATATAGTTTCCTAATTTACGTAAACGTATATATTATTAGCTAAGTTTTACTTGGGTATAATTTTGCAGTTTTACAGCATAAAATGAGCCAAGTAATATTCATGTCTTGTGAATTAGATAATACCAACTAATTTAATGTAAATATTACATCGCTAGGGGTAAATAAAGGGCATAACAACTTGTTTAACATTCTATTCCTTGTGAGAATCGCATTATCAACATATCCAAAAATGTCACCTTGCTACATTATGCCTTATCCTTGATTTCGATACGTGGGTGTATGGTATGCATGTAAGCTTGTAATGTTGGTACACGTAGTTAGTGTTGTGCCGGAGCAGTTACAAGCTAAAGGGGGAAGTTGGAGCAGGCCGCGTAATAAAGATAAGGATAATAGGAACAGTGTAGTTAGGATATTGCCTAGAAATATGGACAAATGAGTCGTATTTGTCAAATTGTATGGAGACTGGAGAGAAAACCCTTGAGAACGAGCAAGTTCTGTGTGTAGGTTTCAGTTGAGAATCGTGGTGTAGTTGGTCTATAAGGTACTGGGAAGAAATTACTGTATCGTGTATGCATTACACTTAGTATAGATACATGGCACGAATTACTTGAAAGTTACTGCACATTTTAGCAGCTTCGTTTGTAGAAAAATTTGATTCGTTTTGGTGTTCTTACTTGGAACACAATTTATCTTTAACAACTTCTGAATACAAATTAACTAGTCTAATGGCCAAATTTTATGTACATATAATATGTAGGTTGTAGTGACATTACAGAAAGTATTTTACTTAATTATAATTGATTAGTAAATAGTTTGATTGATATGTCGCATTTAAAATTACTCTATCTTGAAATATTGGTTAAATATAAAATAGATGCAGGTCTGATGTTCGGCTATACACCTTACATTGTGCAGGGGTCCAGGCCCACATCAGTTGTAATCTAACCTGTGCTTATTTGCATAATACAAAGTAACGTGTTTGAAGGTTTTCTGTGAAAAAGATATAAGCTATTCAACACTGTAAGATAACATTAATGTATTTATTGAGATTCCTCTCGTCGTCGCTTTGCAAGTTACATATTGTCAAAGTTTGATGATATTAAAGTGTAGGCTGACAACTATAAAGTCTATATCACACTTCTATGTACTACTAATAGTACATATACATACTATGAATGGTATACTTTTAGATTGCATCTCTTGCATCTTTTCTAAGTATACTAAGACTTTGCTTTATGAAGTGCATGTGTACTTCCTTATATAATGGAATCTATCATAAATATTTGAAGAGAAAGTTTTGAGGGTCGTGCCCCCCGCATATGGCATTTCATCTAGTGTCGTTGTCTTCTTTACATTCATTTTGCAGCATCCTGATCTTCAGATCCAGAGGAAACCAAAGAAGGAAAGTTTGGCAATAAATGATAACAGAATGGGAAAACGTGTGGCTTTTTAGGTGCTGCACTCTGATTTGTTAACTTTCCACTTTTGCATACTTCTAATATTTTCTGTATGCTTATTGCTTTGCATTGTTAGTCTCTTTAATTGACTCTGTCATTAATATAAACACCCACTCCTTGTCAACTGTCATTGTCATTGTCATGAGATAGTGACAGTGGCTGTCCAAGTTTTGTTAGAACTAAAGGTGAAAGGCTGAATGCATTTAGTGCTAGTAAATGTAAAATATTAAGTTATGTAATGTATCCTTGATTTAACTATATATAACTTACTTGATTACATACGAATTTACATCTTTTACTTTAATAGAAAGACTATATGTCATACAGAATCTATCAAGTATACACTATTATGAAGTGAAAACAAAGAGCTAACAAGGTACGTATAAGTAATATTTGTAGAAATGCTGTTTATAAATTAACTGGAATGTTGGATAAGAAATTGAGTTTTCCTTAAAAGATTAATTTTTGTGTGTAGTGTACCTATAGGTTAATACTATGTGTCTTCAAGGGATGTCTTTGTATCTGTGTTCTGTAACTTATTTAAGCTTGTGTTGTGTTTGGGAAGTTTTAGTTAGATTGGAAGAATGAAATCAAGTTTTGTAAAAATTCTAGTGAGTTATGAGAAGGCATCGATGGGGAAAGTAATCTGCGTAGAAGTTTGTGTGAAGTAAAGGAATAATAGCTTGGATCTGATGAAAGGGTTGCTTTTGGTTGGCGTGGCTGGTTTGGCTCTGGCTTATTGCAAAAATCAGTTGGTTAGCTTTGCGTACAGTTTTTCTCGGATTCAATTGATATGTCCCATTACGACAAAAGTTTCCTTTCATTCCAATTCCACTGGAAACTTGGCAGGGAAGCCATTACGCTACGAGATACATGTTTCTTATGGTTAGTAGGACAAGTAGACTGGACCTTAGAATTTGCCGGCTTGCAACAAATCATTCTCGCTTCGTTGTTCTATTCTGTGTTGTTATACTTTTTGTAGTAGAAATAGAACTACAGCAACTTGTACAATGCAATTCTCTCTATCCTCTATCCCGATTCCCAATTCCCTACTATACTAACCATAAAGAAATCCTTCACATCACATCGCAACACAATAAATAAGCTTTCTTTTATGTACTACCCAGCCACCAGAGCTGAATTGAAGTAGCTAGCGAAATCAATCAGTGGAGTCATTTAATTTCTGCAAAGAAACTGCCTCGATGGTTTTGAGAAGCGGAGCATTGTTTACAGTAAATACTCCAGTGCACCCCACTGCCTACTGTAGTCGTAGGTTGTAGTACTCTATCTCTATATGGTTTTGATTGATTCCTTCTTTTTTCTATTTTAGCACTGAGAGATGAATTCCGAGCCTCGCCTCAGAATACATGGGTAGCCCAAGGAGATACTGCCGTGTTGGAGTGCGAACCGCCACGTGGGAATCCAGAACCGAAAGTCTTGTGGAAAAGGAACGGACACCCCATTGATGTGAAAGCGAACGGGTAATGCATCACATATTTCATCTTGACTTTACTTAAACTTACTTTTCTACGTTATACTTACAGCTACTACTTATGTGTACTCTTCTTAGGAATATTTCCTTGAATTCCATTCACAAGTATATATCTACCCTTAATTCCATTTTCACCCGAGGGATTTATACTCAAGTTTCCTTCTTACCTTAACATTTACTTTAACACTTTCCCCACTTTGATCCAAAAGAATCATCTCATCTTTCCATTATCGTTGTTTAGGATTACATTACACCTGACATAGTCTCATAATTTATTAGTAACTAAAAAGGTAGTAAGTACATAAAACAATACTAAGATGTATTGTTAATTCAATTATACTGACGTAACACACATTTGGCAGAGAAACCTGTATTAAAAATTGAACTAATTTAAAAAACAATTATGATTTAACTATTTTTAATTGTCGTATTTATATTTACCTGTATAATATAGTGTATTGTGTTGTTTTTAAATTCCCATTCAAGCAGACAGTATGCATTGAACCTATAATATGTAAAATTGTTATGTATTTTTTCTCTTCATCAAAGGCACAGTGGGTCTGTTTTTTCGTGGAAGGAGATTACTTTAAGAGCAATAATTAATTTGCTCGTATCTCATTATAAATGAGGACTTTAGGGCATGTGGAACAATAGGTAATGCATGGTATAACATTTTACGTGTTGTTTCGCAGTTGTAGAATAGAAAGTTGAAAGATGCAATCAACCTTGTTTCTTTATCTCTGTGCAATGCTACAATAATACAACATAAATAAACAACGTCCCAACTTGATTATTATCTTTGGGCAAGTTTTTGGATTATATTTGTATGCATACATTCAAAAGCAGAAAAGGGAAAGTTTGCCACTAAATATCCGTTTCTCGCAATTATACCTTCTCTAAATGAGAATTCTGTTTCTAATACTTTTGAATGAATGTGTGATACATACTTAGATGCACGACATTGTGTCTCCAATGTTTTCATTGTACCTCTGCTTTTAGCAGTGTGGACATTTTCCGTAGCTTATTTAGTTACCCCTTCGGCCTGATTGTCAGTGAGCTGGTTTGGCATGGCTTGAGTGAATGAACGAAACGGAACTCGGTTCTGGGTTTGTTCTTGTCTCAGGGATTTCAAATTTTGCTGAATTGAATGAGGAATCCCTACTGACTCCACTAATTTTCCTCATATGCTCCCTTCCTTCTTACTAAAGATATCTATAACTACATCAAGGTATACATATACTAATATATTGGCTTATATTTATTTGTCGCCATTTCTGTATAGGATATCCCATTCTAATTACACGTATGCTCTATTTTAGTCTTTATCTATCTACGCAGTTGCTTTCTAATGGTAATGCATATTAGGCATTCGAGCAGATAACAGAGAGAGAGAGTGAGTTCTGTTAAACAAAACAAGACACGTGAAATACAGACAGAATGAACTTGGTGAAAGTGAAGCTTACATACGGAAGTGTTTCCTTCCTTCAATTCTCTCTGTGCCGAATTGACGCAGGGAAAGCACAGAGGCGAGTGAAGCTCAAGCCAACTAAACCGCATTTCTACCTCCCAACCCGACTACTAAATACCATTTTGCATTTAATTCTTCCGTAAAAGTATAAACACACATACATTGAGTACTGTAATATGTAGATGTACATATACAGCACACGTTACGGATCTGGCCTTCTATTATCTTGCAGAAGAGTAGTGGACGGACGTGAACCGGGCGTGGAGTTGAATCAAGAAATTCCACAAAAGGGAATTTACTCGTAGCGCTCCGCACAAGTACAATGTGCAATATACAAAGTAGAAACTGCATCACAAATAACGTCCCATTATGTACTATCGTATGAGCATGCATTGCCCGCATGGGAAAACATGTCTGTCTGCATACTAAACTAGTACTGTACTATATACATATACAATGAATAAAATGATACAATTGTGGGTAATATGGTATCATGTAAGTACACTATATGACATTCTGTGTACGCACTTAGGATACCTAAGCGCAATATAGGCAATATGAATGTATGTAATGATATTCACTGATAGATAGCAATAAGCTAAGCCACAAAATGAACAAACACTACTACTTTGAATATAAATATGTGTGTTAAAGCGTACAAGAGTAATACG
The DNA here is from genome assembly GCA_034694165.1 of Tomocerus mixtus. Taxonomy (NCBI): domain Eukaryota; kingdom Metazoa; phylum Arthropoda; class Collembola; order Entomobryomorpha; family Tomoceridae; genus Tomocerus; species Tomocerus mixtus. Next base: position 7,810 of record JAQFYC010007519.1, read on the forward strand.
GGATAATATTTATTAGCTAATGTAGCAAAGCATCATTTAGTTTGGAAATAATGCCTCCAGGAAATGAGAAGCTGTGGTTGGGCTTCCAAACAGGACTCTTCTATTATTATTGCGGATTTGGAATCTATTTCTCTATATCAATGTACAAACTACGAAGGAATTAAATACTTAAGTATTAATTGCCCCAAATATTGTTTTTCCCTAAATACTACAATACTAATGAGAAATTGATTTTGTGTTGAAATGGGAAAGTACCTAGGCAAATATTTTGCGAATTTCTAGTATTTTACATGGTTGTTGTGGTCAACTTTTTTAATTTTTGTTTTGTGACCAATAATGTTTCAAAATTATTATCTGTATAGATTTAAATAAGTGCTTAATTCAATTGAGCTTGTAAACAAGTAGTAGGCTACATAATAAGTACAAAAATATATTCCAAAAATAATGCAGCATTGTTAATCTTGTCTAAAGTTGCTTTGCTGGACTTGCCTTGAAATTGAATTGAATTGTTTCCTTTTCCTGTATCCAATGCAAAAATTCACTTGCTGACTTCCACTATATACTACGTGCACACGCTGATACTGGAAATGCAATAAAACAAACCAAACTTGTATTGTATGTACTTTTTGCAGTTCTGAACACAGAATTTACATTCTATCTTATATGAGATACACAGCAATCGATTGTTAGACTGGAAACATAAGTTAATACATACATATGTGTAGCACGTACTTTTATATAACAATAATACAATTCTCTATTGCAATCTTGTATATACTCTGAGCAGAATTCTTGCGAAAAGTGTTTTCTTGTGTAAGTAGTAGTTACGAGCATGGAGTCCCTGCCCTAGAAAAATTGTGCTTGTATTTTCGGCCCTTATTTTTAGTATATACAATGTACAGTACAGTATGTAAAATATAGCGAAATAGACATTCCGTAAGTAACAACTCTTTTCCCTTTCCTCTTCCTTCAGCAAACATGTACATAACTACTGTGAGTAAACGCAGCTTAGGTTGTATGTACATACAAGTACGCATATTCTGGAATACAAATAGAAATAACCGAAACGAAGAAATGGAAAGAGATGGGATTTTGTAGAAAACGTGAGTTTGTAGATTACCGCAACCGCATAGCATAACGTGGAGTAAAAGAATTATGTGATTATGTATTTGTATTGTGATGTTAAGGAGAAAGTAAACATATAGGTACATATTGCTGTGCATCTACGTAGATAGTAGATAGAAAATATAAAAACATACATACGCTTTCCGTTTAGTAAATACAGTATTACCAAAGTGTATTGACCCAATTTCTTCATTCCTTAAAAAATATATATCCTTATCCATCCCCAGAAAAGCATTACGTGCCATTCTCCTATTAGTATCTAAAAGTACTTATTTACTTCTACTGTATATATACTATAGTACATACTGGGGAAATATATTACGTCAAAGAAACAGAAGCTATAAAGAATCTGTTCTACTCTGTAATGAATCTATTTCTTTCTTTTCTTAGGAGATATCGTATTCTTGGACTGGGAAGCCTTAGTATTTCCCAAGTAAGGCAAACTGACGAAGGACGATATGTTTGCACTGCCAAGAACATCGTGGGAACACGGCAATCCAATACAGCTCTTCTCAGAGTCACAGGTATTTCTTTTTAACTCTTTTTACTTACCCTTTACCTTTCAATACGTAGTATTCTTAAGTTTATTTATAGAGCCCTATTCGTATACATACAAGTAATTGAGTAAGTTGCTCTATATACTTACTAATATGTCCTATACAGTAGACAGACGAACAAATTACAGTTGTGAATTAAAAAGATATGTTACATAGTAATAGGAAAGCAATCCATCAGTCAATTGTTAATCGAACACACTATTTATTTCAACTGAACCAATTCAATTCGAATGTCTGCTGAACTGAAGCCCAGTCCAGTGGTCTGGTCTGCTCTTTGTCCCACAGTCTGTAGAAACTTATTGTTAGTTAGCAAGAGTTTTGGCTACAGTTACGAGCTAGTTGATTTCATTGGTTTAGTGGTTTGTGTTGCTAGTTGATTCTATTTAATGTGAGTACGTAGTGAGTGGACATACGGAAATCAAATTGAATCGAATTGACAAACTGAGAATACATAGTACTTAGAAATATATTGTAGCGTGTGCACTTATGTACTGTACTGTAGGAACTAGGAATGACTACTCTTATATATGCGTTATGTATCAAGTACACGAGTAGGGAAGCCAAGCAAAGAAAACGAGACAAACTGGGACGCGTCTGCCACAGCAAGACATTTTCTGTTTGTTTTGCCTTACTTTGGCAGATTGATCGCCTGTTCTCTTGAGCTTTTACTCTCTGCAACTCTAAGTTGTGTTGTACTACTTATGTACTTGTATACATACCGAAATGGTTGTAGATATGTTTCTCTCTATTATACATACAATACAGTATCGGTGTTACATTACAAACTTGTAAATAAGATATAGAACCATAGGTAGCTTAGCTAAGCACTTTAGCTGACTGCGATAATAATATATACAGAAA
>JAQFYC010007520.1:0-10350 GCA_034694165.1 Tomocerus mixtus
GGCTCTAGACTTGTCACTACTATCACCGCCATCCACACCTCCAATGAATGACAACTTTCACCCAAAGGTAAGAATTTCTTATACTTTGTCATTGAGAATTTTGTAGTAGCAATGATTACATTTTGTGTAGCTTCATTAAGTTTCTTATAAGCTATTATACATAGTAGAGAGGTAAGATGAGACGCTTGAATGGCATCTCATGCTTATTAATAGCTTCCAGGAGATCTGTCGAACATAACTCAGCTTTAGTTCAAAAAATTATGCAGGTATACTATATATTATGTAAGATTATTTACTTTTAGGAAGATATGCACATGCATTCCTAGGTAAACAATGCGATTTTGCTTATTAAAACTATTTCACATCATAGCAAGTATATTATGATTATCCTGATTATGTATAGCAACGGGTTGGCTTGACTTAAGGTTGAGAATTAATAAATAGACAAGTTTAGTACATTACATTATACAATAGTGCACTACAATATAGTGGTGAGATGTAATGACAAGGCCAGTTTTTTATTGCATCACAAAATATACGTTGGCATAGAAGGCATGACTTTGGAACGTTATAGTTAAATGATGAAGTGACCTTTAGTTTTGACTTGCGTTCTCCATGATTTCAAACATAATCATGCATTACTTCATCTATAATACAATAGCAAGAGTACAAGTACAACGTAACTGCTTATTATTTGCTAACAATAATTACTTCTGGTATTCATGGGATTAGATATCATGTCAGTCCAGGCTATGCCAGGCCAGGCAAACGTAAATAAGATTACCTAACGTTTTTAAGAATCTTTTAATGTACATAAGTGTATGGCATAGCAAAATGTAGGATACTTATGTTAAAGATGTTAGTTAATACAAATAAGCAAAGTGGAGAAAATATACATAATAAGCATAATGTAAAGTGGGGATGGGCTTATTGAGGACTGCTGTACATTACCTGTGTTGCATTAAGGAATACCTTGATTGCATACATATTGTGGGGTACTTACTATGTTAATGTCAGTTAATGCATACACATACTATACTAGTTAGTATGTATTATGTATAAATGTTTTCGTAGAAAGGTAGACACTCTACTAACTATTTATGTGCAAGTGAAGTAAGGCCATGTAGTGAGTGAATACCTGACTTATTGTTGGTTTACCAAGTAAGTTACGTCAATCACTAATGATGTGAAACAAACTTGAGACAATTTTGCCTGTTTTAAATGTGAGCAAGAGCTTAGTGCAACATCCCACCTACTTATTACAGTATTCTGTACTGAAAGAGTTCCCTTCTTCTCTTCTGCTGTTTTCCTCACCACTTGACTGTGCTGGAGTTGGAATCTGATGTGTCGTTTAGAAAGAACGCAATGCAGTACTGTGTGTTTTGCAATGCAATACAATGATTACATGCAGAATAGGAACAAGCTCTGAACTGTGGACTGGGCAAGAAACCTTACACAGAATTCTTATTTACGAACGCTTGTTTCCAGCAGCCCTTACTCATAATATCTGGAGCAAATACATAGTTATACTTAGGTATACTTACTTATAGTATGTAGTATAAGTATAGTTTAGTATGGTATTTTCATTTTTATTGGTCTACATTCTAATACAAAGTACTTATAGTTAGATCTTAGGTCTTAGATGAAATTGTTAGTTAGTCAATTGCCCTACTATAGTGCAGAAGGCATTAGGATTTGCAAATGTATTGTAAGTGCTACCAGAAAAGGAAAATGAATTTAGAAGTGTGTTAAATTGGTCATATATTGGTATTGGCTTTGGTATGCATGCAATCTGAGTAAAAGGCATTTGGCTCGGCACTCAGAATAGTACAGGAGTATATAATGCAGGACAAGTACGTACTTACGTACAGTTGCAGTTGTGCGAGTTGTTGACATAATGATTTTCTGTTGACACGCATGGAGAACGTGCCGATGTTTAATGTGACTCGACTTGACTTGACCTGGCTTCAAATTCTTGGAAATGTTTCTAGCTGCTTTTACTTTTTTTGTTAAAACTATTTCGGTAGCATTGTAATTTGCAAGAAGGTTTCAAAGATGCTTTAAAGCTAACTATGTAAGAGAATGATGTCATTTTCCCTTTAGATACCAGCTATTTTTCACATTTACACTTGCTGCAAGCTTTAAAATAGGTAGACCATTTAAATTCAGCTCGTTTTCGCAAATGTAATAGCTTCTCTCTGGTCCTTGGATTGTTGCAATAGATTAGGATAAGGGAAATTGTACGCAAATGTGGGATATTTGTACTAAAGAGTGCATGCGTTAAGGTCGTGATAGAGGGAAGCAAAACAGGAACTACTTAGGGTAAATAAATAACTAAATAATCTATTAACTGTTTAAACTAAATAATAAATTAGCTCGCTGTTTTCTGGTCGAGTGCTTATCTGTAATCTTACGTCATAAATATTCTTTATTAGGTAAGTGTTTATAATAATTTTAAGATAATGAAGCTATAGGCTATAGGTACCTGTTACTCGCCCATTCATACATGGGTACCCTAAAGTTAACAACAGTTTTGTTAGTACACAACAGTAATTACAATTGCAACGTACCCGGACCCGCACTATTGATTGGAACTCCTATATGTGTTGTTAATGTTAATTAGCTCTGATGAAAACAATTATAATGGCAATAGCATTTTCTAGTAAACAAACAGTGTAACATTTGTGATGATAATGAGCCAAAGTGTACAGTGTACTGAACAAACATATTTTATTGATGTTCAGTTACACTTACTTGCGCATAATTAAAATTAAAAATGTTTGTTGTATTGGCATTGAAAATGAGTTTACATTGTAGTACATAGTACAACTCAATTTTAGCACGTGAGCAGCGACAAATGATTCACAGATGTCAATAAGTACAGTTTACGTCATGTCAATACTTTCCATTGATCACAACAAGAGTAATAGCAATTGTCATCAGCATAATAATACTTAATAACCATCATGGGTTCTGGTTTTCCATAAAGATGTACTTTGTACTGACGACAATGAATTTTGAATAGGACAGGGGAAAACAAACAATATTTAATGAGGATTTTACACTAATAGTTTATATAAGACTGTTTTCACCTTACATAAGTAGAAATAGAAATCTATACCTAAGCCTGCATCTGGATACTAAATATTCTTATTCTTCTGAATATTGTTACATATTATGGAATATGTAACAGGGTCAAAAGTCAAAACTCAGTCAGCAGCTGAGCTAAACTTCACTTCAATGACATTTCTCCGAGTTCCTTCCTTAATCGAAGTAAATGCATGGTCTAAATATGAAATGACAGTTAGGTTAGGGCCTATTTCTTTAGTCAAGGAATGATATATTTTATCAATTTATAGTTGACCCTGTAGGAAGTAGAACAAAATCATTTGTAGTATGCATACTTATAATGGGATATTTGTAGGTGCTGTGTCTGATACCCATATAAATATATAATAGTACAATCTGCATTTGTCAAGATAGTAAGCTTCTAGTTTTTGTTTGACTGTATGTACTGGTGTACATACGAAAGCATTTATAATTTAGCTCTAATGTCACCTACAATGCAATGGATAGAATCCCATTCCTGTAATATCAGCAGAGGACCAGGAAAGTCAAATAGAGGCTTGGCTGATCATGATTTGAGGGCATGATAGTTTTCAAAGGATGGGTTGCGTATCGTCTAGTCTCCTATTTTTGTGTTCTGGCTTGACACAGATACGGATATAAACATTATAAGAAAGAAATCGGTTTGGTGTAGGTATTAACTGTGATACCTATACACTCTGTAATTGTGTCTAGAGTGGGATTGCGGATGAGATGAGATCAGGACAAAGATCAAGCCAAGAAATGCCAGACTTAGTGTATCTGGAGTAAAACAGGAATAGGGAACAGAGTGAGATAGTCAGATTAAGTATTTCCCACTTGTACTTACATACAATAATTAATCTAATCTCTATTCTCTGTATTGCTTAGCATTGTACGCATTTAGGAAAATCACAATCACTGTACACACATTAAGATTGATAGGATCTGTATCTGTATCAGTATTCTGTATGTCAGCCAAGAAAGAGGAAAGGGTAGACAGCCTGGTTATTATTTATATTACAATAAAGGACATCAAGACAGGGTACAAGATTTGCCATTGAACATTGAACATCTTTCTTGACTTGGATTGAATTTGGAATTGATTAGAAATTACTTACACTGCAAACATACAGTGCGTTACGTCTTACGTCTTAATGTATTTACACTATCAAAGGGAACGTCCCAATCTTGTTTAATAACAATGAATAGAAAAATAGCTGAGTAAATGAGTGCATGCAATCAATGTAATGCAACTTTAACTTGTTCGGATCAGATACTTACTATATAAGTGTATTATTTATATACACTAGTTGAAATCTAAAGCGGATGCAAGCGATAGTTATTTACAAACAGATATTATTATTTTTGTATTACTTTCCTTACTATTGCATACAGTAGGTACTACTTGAGCAGTTCATAGTCCACATAATATTACGCATATTATGTAGGTACTAGTAGTGGTACAATAGTTTTGTCTTTCTTGTGGCATTGAAGAGATAGGGGTAGGACTATACTAGTATGTACTAACTAACACATAATTATTATATCATGTGTAATTGTGTGTTAAAAGTAGTTAGCCGAGATACTATTTACTAAATATAACTAGTATATTAGATACACTTCGTATTACAAAACCATACATACTAATAATTTTTTCCATGAGTGATTGTAAGTTGAAGTTAATCTATTATATATGCACTACAGTATGTATTATAACAATTTGCTTATCTATTCTGTGGCTTCAGCATATTCACTTCACTTTAGCTATGTGTTTATAAAGTATCGTGTAAACTGTAAAGTCATAGTAGGACAGATATAAATAACAATTTGGTTGCTCATATGGCATCAGCTGAACATGTGGAGACTGCATGCAAGTGCATGCACACTAGAAAAAACTTACGTCAGAGCAAAGTCCAACTTCTGCACAACGCACAAACATTCTCTCATCATCTCATTCTCTTTACTATGCTATGCTATACGGTATTATACGTGTGGATTCACATGTAATCCAAATGTTGTTATATTTTTTGCCTAATTTTTACTTTTTACAACGTAAACACACAATTCTGGGAACTCCAATCCTATTCACATAGTAAAACCCGTATAGAGACAAGCCCATGGACACACAAGGTAAAGAAACACAACAACACTTTTACTGTCTTCCTCTTGATACATACATAGTCTCATCCTCATCTCATACACACATACATAAACAAAACAGGAGCTCAAGCCTGTCAAGCCCATCCTTTTAGCCTAACCAGGCTTGTTTTTCTGAAAATAGTATTAAAAAAGTTATGCAATACCAATAGGCACATGTAAATCATGCACTGAGTTGCTGATCTAATTAGGATGGAGTTGAGGTGATGGGATGAGCTGAAACCTTATGTTTTATTCGTTCTATTCTAGCCTGTACTTTGTGTACTCTCTGGGTGTGTCGCTAATAATGTTTGTCAGCAAATTTAAGTAATATTGCGGAAGATAATGAAGCAATTTGCTCTCATGGACATTCGACCACAAAATGAATTTCATGGCAATATCAATATAGTTGTCAAACAAAAGGAAAATGCGTGGTGGTTGAAGTCCAAGTCGGAGATTCGTCCAATTTGTTCATATTCAATTGCATTGCTTATTGCGTACTGATATTGATATGAAAGATTACCCGTCAAAAGCTAAATACATGTACATTATTATTACTCAGTGATATCATATACACAATATAATTATTTATAGATGCTCGTTACATAAATATTTGTCTGTTTGACATTTGTACATACAGTAGATTCATTTCTTTGGCACGTGAGATTATATATAGCTGTAACACTGTAAAGTTACTTTAGGATAAGGATATGCATGTTAAAGATATGTAGTTAGTTTTTTACTTATGTTAACAAATTCTTAAAAGCTATTCGTTAGCAGTTAGCAATAGGAATAGTAATAAAAATGTAGCAAAATGAAGATGATAGTGCTTTGCATGCAAAAATGAAGGATAGAATTTGCCTGTAGGTAGGAAATTGTTGCAAAGCAAAGAGGAATAGGGAGACGTCTCTGAATTGTGTATTTATTTTTTACATGCTAATGCTAATACATGAATTTAGCCAGTAGAAGTAGTAGAACTAAACTACTATGTCGATCGGGATACAAAGCACAGTCATTCCGTTCACAGTCAATCACCTACCCACCACGTTCTCTTCACGTGAAAACACAAACACAAATACACGAGCTCATCACATGCACCTCGCCGTCTAGCCTGGCCTGCCTATAGCCTAAAGCAAACTAAGTAACTATATTGTAAGCTCTATAGCTCAACTATTCCTCTATCTCTTCTGTCTACTTATCCTTTACGCTAAATAGTTGTGTGGGATGGGATGCTTCTTTTACACTGTACATTTCATACTAAACGACTATGTGGCTATCCTCCATGATTTTTGACTTCTTTTGACTTTCCTGGCCTGCCCTATCAACTTTAACTGCGTACTCAATACTCAAACCACTAACTGAATGATTTTTATTTCTTTATTACATATTTATGCCATAGCATATACATATTATATTATAATATCGTAATGTTATTGTTGTTCTGTTTGTCTATTCAATCCACTTACTACATACTATAGCATGCAAAATTTTATTTTGTCTGCTTTGTGGTTTGCGTTTATGTATTATTGCATAAAGTACTTATTTACATTCTCCAATCCAAATATTATTATCATAATTTATGCATTCTGAATAATAGTACATTTAGGATGTACCTAGCCTATCTGATGCTACATATTTTTTAAATTCAATAACACTGCAGCCATAAAATTATTCTTACACACAGACAGACAATCTTCTGATAGAACTCAATAACAGATATAAAAATCGGAATCGTAAAGAATTCATTAACTAATTAAGTGAAAAATTTATTTATATCGTAGTAGTCCTAGTAGTATAAGCTAAGGAGACAGCTTGCTTAAGAGATCCACTTATCATCTTTAGTAAGATAATCTTAATAAAACCCAACCGGACTAAGTACATGTATCCATAGGTTAACCTTACTATTTAAGTGCGTGCTACATGTTTCGTTATTTCAAATAAGCAAGGCAAGGGTAAGCTCGATAGTTTATAACTTGCAAGTGTTACTATTTACACTTAGATAGAAATAACTGAATATATTTAGATAGGGTATGTTAATATGTTGTTAAGAAGGCGACCGCGGGCGGATAACTTGTACTTTGGACCTTACCTTAAGTTTTATTTAGAATTCACTTGTTTACGAAGAGTGGAGGAAAGGTTTAGTTTTAAATTAGGATAACTATGGAAAGGATGGCATGGCATGGCTCCTGCCTTGTTGACTCTGGATTTACTATGGTGAATCATTCTAGTGTATGCTTTGGGTATACAATACAAACTATTAACAGTTCTATTATTACCCATGCATAAACACTTACAATTAGGTTGAAAAACCTACACATACACAGACTTTCTTACCATCATAAGAAGGCTAAGATTACACGGTGTGGCGTGATTAATTAGATATGAAAGAGGATGATCGTATCTTAATACGATTTATATAAGTATTCTTATCAGTCATATAAAATTGAATATAATTTACGCAAGAGAAAGGAGAAATGTAAGGACAAAAAGAAAGTACGGTTTATCTTGTATGTGTGTTAGGTGTTTGTTGCATTTACATAGATATTTTAAGATCATTGGATGGAACAGTATGGCACAGTATGGGGTGAGAGACGCACTGTGCGGGTTAGACCTTGCTATTGCTGCGTTTTTCACTTGGACTCTGGACCCGATTCAATGAAAGATAGTTGGGTTCAGCTTTTACAAGTAGCTAGCGCTTCTTTACATATCATTCCACTATATAAGAATGTTCATACAAAGTTTGTAGGCACATATCACAAAGTAAAATAATTATTAGGCTACTTTAGGCTTACTGACAGGAGAGAGTCTCGTGTAATGCAAATTCTACGTAGATAAAGTCACCTGCTACTGTATATCGCATTACATTAAGTATAATTAGAATTATAGTGCTAACTTACATGCGCCAAGAAATTCTACGGTGATTTTAATGAACATCATAAACGAATAAGCGTTAATATTAATATTGACTAAATAAGCATATTCGTCTAGGTCCTTTGCTTATCAGAAATTACATTCTAACATTCTCGCTTATAATGAGTCACGTAATTGTTAAGTAATAAAAAGAAAGATTGTGGTCTTCTTTGTGTAAGAAAAATGTATGTATCTACCTAAAATGCGAGCGGAAAATTTAGTATCACATCCACAAAGATAAATACGATAAGATCAAACGATAATGAATGCACACATTTTATAAACAGAGAAGAGTTTGTTGTATCTGTATTTTGTACATAATACTAGAGCAATTGTATACCAGTTAGTTTAGGAAGCAGATGGTGTGTGATGATGAGAATGATAGTAAGTAAGCTGGATTAATCCAGTTCACTTTTAGATTTATTTAGTAGTGCAATGAGTGTCGAGGTTTAAAGGTTCACTGGAATAAGAATTCGACTTTATACCCAAGAGGCATAAGGAAATCAAAGATCAATGCATACATGTAAGTATAAGTTTCTTTTATGGGGTGTTCTCTGGAACGGCAACGATGACATGTGGCAAAATCTCGCCAAATGCTAGCTTATCAATTGCAGGAACTCATTATCTGTACATACGTTTTATGTACTCGTATATAGTTTACATTGAATTGGACTAAGTATGCGATAAGTCTACAGATTGACATTAGACAGTTACAATTAAATGTATTAAAATGGGAAAGAAATGCTGACTACTACTTAACCAAGAGTACGCTGTAGAATTTACGTAACTCAATTGCTGTTGCTGTAAGCTATATAAACTGCTACATATTGATATACCTATATGATCTGTGACATTTTAAACAATGATATAATTTTGGATCGCTAGTCGCTTACCAAAGCATTAAATCCAACGATAAAACTAAAACTGCAAATGTTCCGCATAAAGTGACAATGGACGATCAAATCGAAACTGACGCAATAAGGTACAATAGGACATACCAGCCCAGGCCAGACCCAACGGGAAAAATCGAATGGGCTACATGAGGTTGGGACGTGATGGAAATATACTCTAAAATTAGATTGACATTTGTTACATGGTATACATAATCAAATAAGTCGGGCAAAGATAGTTGGTCTGGCAGCAATACATACATTACTAAAATTACATATTGATACACGCTAATAAATGCTAGTAAAGTAAAAGTACGGCCCATGTCCAGTGGAATCGGCTCCATTAATATGTATTTCAACACAATGAAATATTGTGGTACTTAAACATGCACAAGTAGTTGTATGCGTTTCCATTACTTACGTAAATGTTTTTTATAGAAAATTCGTTGCATAATGAGCGGACTCTGTGAATGAAAAATCGTAAATACATATATGTATATCGGGAAAAGTAAGTAGGAGGGATTATATGGATAGATAGGTGTATTATTTACATGACGTAAGTAACTAAAGTAAGTAAGCAACTTGTACATAAATGACAGTAGTAAATATTTATAGTGCCTAATATAACTTTAATGGAAATTACAATGTACCGATAGGTCTGCATCGTATGTCTGTCTGGTTGGTTTGGCTATTTAAGTCAAGAGTATAGTATTTTTGTCTAGGTACTGAATACTACTCGTATATTATATGGATTATATTTAAAGCAGCATGATTAATCAACGGTTTTGGAATGATGTGAAATTGGAAGGACCATTTTGACACAAAAAGGAAAATGGAATGACAGTTTTGATACAAAATTGAATGAGAGGGAAGCAGTATTCACTTTATTTTCTTCTTATGTTGGAAGAATGGCTTCGTCATCAGAATCCGATTTCTCAGATTCTGAAAACTGTGCAATTAATTTCGAAAAATTGAAGAAAGGGAAAAATAAATTTGATTGGAGTTTAGTTCTCAGTTTTGAAAGTGAAAAGGAAGCAAAGGATCACATTAAAAGTGAGTGGTGTACATTAAATCATGATGTTACAGGAAATTCTAAACCTATTACACTTCGGAGTGCAAAGACCGAATGCAATTATACGCCAACTAACTGACAAAGGCCTAACAGTTCCTTTGAAGTCAGCTGTGATTAACTTTGCGGCGTATCACAAGAGAAAGTCAAATGACCGAATTATTTTTGTAAGGCATCTGGAGACATTTTGCAATGATCACGAAGATGTGCCAATCGATATGGACGCATTCTACGTTGTCATATCAAATGGATTTAAAG
>JAQFYC010007521.1:0-10348 GCA_034694165.1 Tomocerus mixtus
TGCCCATCATTTTTATTCCATTCACTCTGGTGACCTGCAATTTTTCCCCGAAAAGTCGTCAAGGTAACCTTAATGAAGACGGAAATAGTCTTCAAATATTGAGACTTCAGTAATGTGATAAGATAAATAAATTATTTCAATATTTACCCTGTCGAAAAGGGCGTCTCTATGGCTTTGGCAGTTTATGTCAATTCCATATAGATTTACAGTTACACTACATCCGGCAAAAATGGAGAATCCAACTGCTAAATCTGTCGGTACTTCTTTGTATTTCCTGTTGGTACTTGTACATCTTGCAATTGACATAAGCCCACCATTTACGATGATGTCCCTGAGAAAAGTTAAATGCATTTACAAATAGAATCTCTCACCAGTAATATAATTTACATATTTAATATTTTGCAGTCACCTTTCGAGTGGAATGAAATTATCAGTAAAAATTGATGGAGTATTGTATTGCAAAACAAAAATTGCTCTCAGGGGCTGTTCAACTTTGCTTTTCATTTCTATGGGAGTTGATATTGCAGCAGTCAAGTCCTGTAAAGAACAATATTATTTATGTATGATCAAACATACAATTTACAACATTATTATGATTGCCTGAATAGTATCTTAACAATCTTAATACATAATTACAAGAAATCAAAGGGGTTATACTATGTAGCATACCTTATTGGAATAGTTAACAGGGATGATAAATGGCTTCACGTAATAATGGCTGCTACATGGTATAAACAAAGAAGAAATACACAATTCCTCTTGGACTAAATGCACTCCATGGTTTTGAGTAATACAGCAAACTGTGCCAGGAAACCCCAAAACCGCCTTTTGTGGCAGCTGCGTAGAATCTAAATAAATAATTATCATTAATTACATAATTATAATATATATCACAAATTATAATGAAGTAATTTCTTACCAACAATCTCTGCTGTTGCAAACGTTAAAATAGCTTGTATTTCTTCTATCAAATTCGGATGATAGTGCCACTTTTCAGAAAATTCAGAAAGCTGGAATCCTCTGCTTTTGGACGATGACTATATATTAAACATATATATGTTATTAACCACTGGCTTACAACTACAAAATACAAATATAAGAAAAATAAAATTAATAATGAAAATATACCTTCCACATACGAGTGAAAGAAGAATTTGGAACAGATTGCCGAAAGGCCCTGTAGGACTCATTGCAAAATGATTTGCAAATAGAAGCCAACGAATTTTGAGGAAAATAGCGAATAAGATTGCTCAGGAAATCATTGTTGGTTTCATGAAATACACGGGAGACCGCTAAATTTTCACTGTCAAGCCGAGCTGCTGCGTCCGGTTCCAACCGGTGTATTTTTCCAGTTGATGTTGATGGAATCTCTCCTGAAGGTGCTACAAAAGATTGTAAATAATAAATATAAAGGAAGAAAACCTTGAGATCGTAAAATCTAATTCACTGTACTGTACAATGTACTCATCCATCCGTCTAGTACTTGTAATACAAATTGGTTGTATGCTATACCTCTGCGTTTCCTATGATTTGTAGTTTTAGACGACAATGGCATTGGTCCATCTATGTCACCAAGGGAGGTATTCCCCATTTGTTCTGTTATCCATGCTAGCTCGGAATCCATTGTGTGTGCACGATGGCTTAAGTGCTTACCTCCTCTGCCTACCGATAACCGAAAGTCCAAGTCCGATGTCCGACCCCAACTCTGAACTCTGAACCCCAGTTATTGTAGAGGGCTAGATCACAATCTATTGGCTATATTATTGGTATTTTCAATTTTGCTAAAGAGAAACTGACAATAGCTAGCTTCGAGAGATCAGAAAACTCGAATTGAACGATTTATGGTTTATGAATATGAACAGTGATCATACAATAGGATGAAAAGCAGAATCACTTCTCCAGAATTTAATTAATAAAAGATTCGTTATTATCTATGGGAGACTTTTGCTTTCTTGTCTTAATATCTGATCGTTGGCTACCAAACAGAAACGAAAAAATCATCATTTTACCACAAAGCACAGGAGAGCGATAAGGCGGCAGAAAATATTGAGCAATAATGTGATTTTGCGTGGAAATTATCCAAGACAATAACGGCCGGGTAGATTAGAACTTAAGAACCCAAGTGTTATGTTAATAAACAAAGAAAATATGTAGGGATAATCATGGTGGCTTCCCTCAAAATTTATGCGGCATGCGTATAGTACAATATGCATTAAAAATACATACTTATGACATATATAGGCTTATTTACCCATTTGCGCGTAATGTCCATACACAACTGTACAATTTTTATTGTATTCGGTTTTATTTGTTATACTAATTTTACATTTATTGTATTAATTATCATTTATATTTATTACTATTTTACGTTTTTAAAATTTACGAGGATCGTGTCACTGAAGGCGCACAAATGCTGTAGATTGTGACCAATGTAATTAAGCAATAAAAAAATAACAGTCGCTAGCTACTTGACAAACATTTCCAAAATTGCGGCGAAGCTTGAAATAGCCATTGTCCCCCCAATCATCCCCCCAACTATTTTTAATTAGCCAAAAGTCTTTCCCGCCTTCCCTCCCATATCCCGCTACAATAACAGCGTGATTTCTGTCTCCCTTACAATCACCTTCAAAAATCCCAGAATAATAAGCACCTAAGTCGTCGCTCATATGTATGGCCACGCCCACGGGTCCATAGTTAGCGACGGCAAATTTCAAAGCCTCTTCGTTTTCAGGTTCGATCATATAAAATCTATCAGCTTGAGCAACAGGATCCTGTCTTCTGCAGGTACCCACTTTCTGTTTGTACCTGTATTGCCTATCGTATCCTTGACCTTGGGTTATCTGGTAGGGCATCGTGGCAGCATAGTCGTTGCCCCCACATCCTTGATGTCCATCTGATATAGGAATGCAATCCATGAGTTCTTGTTCACTCAAATCCAACATTGGTTCACGCCCACCATGTTTTAAGAACCAGGCACTTTCCAGACATCCAGTAGCAGCAAATAATACGCATGCGCCACAATCTTCTTGATTTTTTACTGGGGAGACAGCGCCATAGTTTCTCCAGTCGAAAGAATTTGGGACTTGTCGCTTTCTTCGTCCACCATCCGGAAGTGACACTGAAGGCGGGGGTGCCTGAAGATCCAAAAGTGTCGCATTCGTATTTTTTGATATATATCCCGTGTATTGCGCAATTAATTCTTCTTCTGTCTGAATTATTAAAGAAAAAGTTCTTATTTATTTATGCGTTTTGCTAATTTTTAATTT
Organism: Tomocerus mixtus; assembly: GCA_034694165.1. Taxonomy (NCBI): domain Eukaryota; kingdom Metazoa; phylum Arthropoda; class Collembola; order Entomobryomorpha; family Tomoceridae; genus Tomocerus; species Tomocerus mixtus. Next base: position 3,267 of record JAQFYC010007521.1, read on the forward strand.
ACTTCCATATTTTATATATAGATACAATTATTCGTACCATATCAGCAAACTTGTTGATTCCTCTTTCGTAATTCACATCACCAGAAAAAGCCTTTACATTGTGTTCTACAATATTTGTCATTGCATCTTGCATATTAAATATCCGCATTGGTTCTTCAGAAATAGGATAACTTTTCTTGAAAATATTCTATTGAAAAAATACAATTATATTAAGCGATGAACACTTTTCATATTATAATGCATTTTTACAATAGTTTATTTGAATGGTCCACATTCCACATACTTTAAAATTTTTGAAGAGTGCATTAAGCGCCTGTGGGTTGCTGACGATACTTGCCAACTGCCCAGCCGCACCAAGAAACTTGCTCGATTGTATTATCTTACTGATAGGATTGCTTGTATCATCCGCACTAGGGAAAAGTCCTGGTGGTGCATTTAGAAAACTTTCCAGTGAACGTTGCTGAGCTTTTGAAAGGCTGTCCAGTGCGCCTTGTCCACCTTTCGGGAAACTGTCCAGTGCGCCTTGCCCACCTTTTGGAAAAGTGTCCAGAGAGCCTTGCCCACCTTTTGGAAAAGTGTCCAGAGAGCCTTGTCCACCTTTAGGAAAAGTGTCGAATGTGCCTCGGCCACCTTTTGGAAAAGTATCCAAGGGTGCTTCCTCGCCTTTTGGAAATTCGTCCACATCATCTTCCTCCTCTTTTGGAAAAGTATCTAATGAACTTTGTTTAACTTTCGGAAAGGTTTCCAATGAGCTTTCCTCAGTGTCTGGAAAACTCCCCAGTGAAAACCGTTGGCCTTTTCCAGATAATCCTTCATTAAATTTAATTAATGTAACTGTTCAACAAATTGCTATAATTTCTAATGCAATTAATATTTTATCATAGATTAACACATAGCCCACTCTCCGCCTTGCATTCTCTGATATTTTATAGAGTAAATTAGGTTACCTTGTGACGAAACCGCTAATTCCAATAGTATTAGTGCAATAAATAATACTTTCTTCATTTTCCAACTTTGCGTTGTTGAATACTTGAAAACAATATTATGATGCAGTTGTAATAATGATCGATTTTCCTAATAGTAACTTTTACGCAATGATTTGCACGCCAGTTTTTCTCCGAACACTTCAGATGATGATGGCTTGTATACAGAAATAAGAAACAAAATAAATATACTTTTACGAAGAAACGTGTAAAACATCCACTGAAATTCTACTTCAATAATATCCGAGTTGCTACACTCTTTTGCCGGCAACAACTGCAGAATAAGTAAGATTCATTCTGATGTTTAAAAGATAACAGCAGTAGATTGCGCATAGTTCATATAGTAAAATAGTATATAATAAAGTATGCAATTAAGTATTAAGTGATACCTTACAGCACGTGCAACTGTAAGCTCTCAGCCATAACGGCGAGTCTGCTTAATTAATGCAAAAGTGAAGTATATTTTTTGCTTTGCCCTAACTAATCTCGTAACTTACCCAAGATGCTGCATTTAACGATGTTAATAGCGTTTCCGTAATAGATATGCATATAATTAACTAACTATATTCCTACACTATTTTGCAAACTCTTCTCTTCCATTGTTGTACATATTACACACACATTGAATTCCTTATTTGATTGTGTGTATTTTAGTTAACACAAAAATTCAGTATAAAAGTATGAAAATGCTAGTAGCCTTCGGTACATCATTAATAATTTAATCCATCAACAATGACTAAGAAATATGTAAATTGTTACGGTGTGTGTTTAGCTCAGACATTTTTGATCTTAAATGCACTGCTATCATAATCATGACGCAAAAAAATCTCATCTCACATAATTTTCGGCATTAACATACATATACACAATACATGTATTGTCTTTTTTCCAGCATAATTTGCATAATGTGTTAGTGTTTGTATTGGAACTTCGTTAGCATAGATAGAATGGGTCTAGATGAAGCTAAAAAGTCTATTACACTGTTGCACCTTATGATACGTAAATACGTATTGAACTTAACCTACATTTATTCTTTTGTAACGCACTACTATAATACTTTTTCAACCATACTGCTGCAGCTCAGTTTATTTTATTACGAACTATGGGTTTCCAATACAAACGCTAACATCCATATTTTAATTATAAGTAGAGATATGATATTAAAATAAAATAAATAAATCACATAAATTGATACGCTTTTTGCTACCATTAACTAGTTTTCATTTTAAGTGTTTTAATTGGTTTTAAAATTATCATACGGATTACTACCGTCCCTGTTTTTTTTCAAAATTTGCGTTGTTTGTCTATGCTACCAGGTATATACTATATTATGTAGCATTTTTTGTAGATTTGATATTCAAGATTTGTAGATCTAACAGCTAACACAAAGAAAACTTTCGCATAAAAGTACTGGGTCAAATAGCGAACAATTGCTTTTAAAATAGTTATTGAGTAGATAACTTTTTTCATTTGTCTGTAGTTTTTATTTGAACGACTTACCTCATTATATAAAATATGGAACTTTTAGAACATAAATATTTGCATAAAAGCTTTTACTATGTTATCTTTTAAGATGTAATTAATTTGTAATAAGTATAAATCTGTTAAAGATAAGATTAAGTTGAAAGATTATTCCAACAGCGCTTGTCTTGATTGTATCAGTATGTACCAAGTATTAGTAAGGTAAGATGGGAGTCAGATGCAATTAACACTTAATTTACTGGACTCTACTTCAGCAATTTAATTTGCTGGGTGTGCGTACAATGATACAATAGGACTAAATATATTTATGCATCCTATAATGAAGATTTTGCCATCACCGACTTTGGAAATAATTTTCGTGATATAACAATAACGACATCAAGAATGTAATGGAAAAAAACTTTTGGAATAATTATAAAAATTATATATTTTATTATGCTTATTTGGTCCACAGGCATGCAGCATCAAATGAATCGTAAATTATCACTTCACCCAGCATTTTTAGCCTAAACGTAATGTAACCTAACACAATCTGACGAAGTGGGTGTAATTTACAGATCCACCCTTAATATGTACATACACATAGGGACAAATATATTTACGAGTGTATAAGTAAAGTGTAAAATTATATGCAACGGACGAATGTTTAATTTGTTTGTACTAACAATAAAAAGCACCCGTCGTTTAATATTATCTTATTTAATGATTTATTTATCAAGTTTAGTAAACAATTAACAACAGAAAAATAGAACCAAAAGGTAGCTCAAGTCACAGCATAAATATTCCAAAATATTGGATTTTGTTTAAAAAATATGAAATGATGTTTAGTCTCATAGTTGTCAAGAAGAGTTGGGGTCGGGCACTTCGAGTTGTGGGCAAGGGAGGGAGGAGAATGGAAGACGTCGAAGTTAAAACAATTTAAGAGGAGGATTCGGCGTGAACGGTGACAGGTACGAGGAACTGATTGTTATGAAATGGGTGTTGTGACATGTTAGTGGTGGTTGTTTGCGGAGGGAATTGGGAGGAGGAGGGTCCCACAAGGGGTGGAGGGGAGGGATGCGAGACGGGGGGATCTAACGAGACGATGGGAAGAGGCGCCCCGCATTCGGAGTCCTCGTGGGGTGTCATTGTCGAGTAGCCGTGGTCGCTGTCCGTCCCCGCGACGGAGCCGAGAGGAGAACGGGGCGGGGCTAGGAAGCGTCCCTGTCTCCGTCTCTCTCGGTTAGGGATGAGGACGTGGAAGGGAACCGGGACGTGGTCTGGCTCAGTGTCGCTGTTGCTCCGACTGGAACCTGCCTGGGGGACAATGGAGCCCATGGGAGACTCCTGAAGGGGCAGGAGGTGGAGCTCCGGATGGGAGGTACTTCCATTTATGGACCTCCCACGATAACAATAGACGACTAGGCCTAAGAAAACAAGGAACACTGAAAGGACCCCTATAATTGGCACCATTGTACTCTCGCCCTCCCCCTCCGACCCTTCAGCGTCCGGACTCCCCACACTGCCAGGGTCTGAAGATATTCCCTGCACCCCGAATCCAGATAGCAGATTGTCTAGTTTCATTCCTTGTTTTTGATTTGTCGTGTAGCCTGAAATCATCGTCAAAACAATTTATTTATTTATTATAACTAATAACATGGTTTAATAACTTAACTTATTCCTACTACCTATACACTATACAGCAATATTATTATAAGTGGTCTCACCATAGCACTTTTTGAAGGTTTCGCATGAGGATTCCTTTTGTGTTTTGTTGGTCGTCTCCTCAGGACTGCACCAATCACATTCCCAGGCCCCGATACAATTTCTAGACATTTATACATTTGACATTTAACTATATTCATATTTGCATAATATGTGTAGCTACCCTGAAATTTATTAAGTACATACATAGCCAGAAATAGAGGAGCTTATTTCCCTTATAAAGATTGATTACTAAGTGTGATGTCTTACTGTGAGGATGAGATTTCTGAGCAAGGGACACTTAGATTTTCACAGGAGGAGTGGCACTGAGGGGCTTCAGAGTCCTTGCACTCATTCTCTACCTGGTGGATCATTGGAAGAGTCTCCGCTGGGAATTCACAGGACTCAATATCCTCCGGCAAATCCGCAATATTGTTCCGCACGCAGAAACTAGAGTCCCTTGGACACTCGCAGGGACACTCGCAGTCACTCGGCTCCATTCGCAAACAGTTCAGACACAATTTGTCAACCTTAAACCAGTCAAAAAATATATTTTTTGTTATTCTCAGCACTACTACGGACAAAGCTCAAAGCGGACAAAGGACGGACTGAGGGACTGCTTGCAATTATTTTTTAAATTCCCAAGGGCAATTAAAACTAACTATAAATAAAGGGAATGCAAATTCATTCCTTTCAAAAAAATATGTTTTTTCAAATATTATTTTACCAAGCAATTCTGAAGCTCGCCCGTTAAAACGTTAAAACTCTTTCCAATTTTGACTGAGTTCCGACTAATTTATTAGTATAAAGGGAAGGGTAAAGATTTAATTGTAATGTAGATTTCATCACTGAGCCAACAGTTATGAAATGCCGATTAACCATTCCATAATAAATAGTACTTACAGTAGAGCAGGGGCAGAAGGCCGTCGTAGATTGCTGACAGGCGTCGTAGACGACAGTGAGAAACAAATTCGTGTTGGGGACGGGAAGGATAAGATAGCGGCTGCACTGCTCCCCGTGCTTCAGTTTTTGAAGGCCATTGACCCCCATTGCGAGGGTGTACTGCCGCTGTAGACTCCCCTGTGCGGAGGAGGTCTCGCTCAGTTTGTGGCACATAGTCTTTTGCATGGGGAGGACCCCGCCGTTGGACTGACCCCCCTGTTGCAAAATGTCGATCACTGAGAGTGGTTCCAGCTGCGTGATGTGAATATTGGACAGGCTGCGAAGGCTCCTTGTCAGCAGCGGATGGTACACGACGAATCCCGCCGAATCGACTAGGAAGCAGCGCACAGATGTCATCGTCACGTTCTGTGGCGTCCCCCCAATGCTGGAATGGTTACGACACTCAGGAAGTAACTCCTCCAACAGCTTCTGGAAAAAGCCAACGTTCAAGTCTGCAGCGACGACAGCGATGGGTACTGCTCTGCCTTCCTCCGCCCCGGACGACTCCGAGGAGGGGAACACTCGCAAGGCCTGGCTGAGGGTGGAGACGGGGACCCCCGACGTCGGATCCACTTCCGTCCGACTGAAAGTGATCTTACCCTGGCTCTTTAGGGCTGAGCGATACCATACAGTGGAGGCGGGAGAATAGCCCAGAGTGATGGCAGAACCCGGGTAGACGAGCATGAACGTCCCTCCACCTCCCGTCCCATATCTACAAATACAATCAAACAATTATCTCATTTTCTACAGTTTGCAATGACTTTTGGGTAATATAATTGTATATATTATTCTACTCAACATTATATATCCACTGATCTTTAAATTGGGAGTTTATGCTCTCATCAACTACAGTTCGCAATGCGATTATATTAACAGGGATTTGTAGTGTAGCACAAATACAAAAGGGATTAAGGGATGCCAGGGAGGAGGGAATTTTGACAATTTTTACTAATAATTTCAAATAAAAGGTAAATAAATAATAAGAAGTATGCACGTACCTTCGGAGAATATATTTTGTCCAGTCTGACCCGAGCAGTTGTTTTTTCCAGGGGTTGACGATGCTAGACAGGGCTGCAATGTGTTCTTTCACCACGGGCTTGAGTCCCCGATTTTGATTCTGGAGGAATCCGCTACTGTCCCCGATGTAGGCCATGAGGGCCTGATTGACTTTTGGGTGTCGGGGCGTCATTTCGTCGGCGGGGAACTGAAATGCACTTGGGGCCAAGTAGAGGGCGGCCTTCCCCACACTCTGGAGATAATTATTGCAGAAGGCAGTGTTAGTGAGAAGGGCGTGGTGCTGGAGATCCACTTTCGGGTTGAAAGGTGCCTTCTTGAGGACGATATCCTCATGAAGACCGGCGCAGCTCCCACTCTCTCCGAACATGACCAAAATCACAATGTAGTCGAATTCTTCCACTGCCGACCATCCATACGTCACCTTTACCATAAATCACAAGGAATTCAAAATCAAGATTAATTGGAACAACTTCCTTACTGCTTGGTGGACACCCGGCCAGGTATTATCGATCGTAATACAATGTATAAGTAAGTATACGGTTGGTAATTCTATAATATTATGTGTATTGTAGATATTATTAGTACTTTAGTACTTATTTATTTACCCAGGATTTGTCGTGGCGCAGCTGGATGCTGGAACATCCTCTTCGCTGTCCAAGTATCTGTCTTTTGAGGGAAGTGAATCCGTGATGGACTTCTACTTGATGTATTTGGATGGGTGAGAGAACTTCTTGTGACATGTCGGATCGCCCTAAAGCGGGATGAGCAATCACTCGCCCTAAACAAACAATTATTAAATAATTTATTTACATTTACCATTATTAAATGCTGATGATAAGTAACTCTTAACATTGGAAACGACAATGCGTCTGTAATATGGCTTATATGACTAATGGGAATAATAAATCTTACATACTCGTACATATTGATGCATGTTAATGTTTATCACTACTGAATAGTATTTAATGAACTTGA
>JAQFYC010007522.1:0-10347 GCA_034694165.1 Tomocerus mixtus
GTCAACTATTATATAAATAAAAACATTGCTTTGGCTTCATGGGCACATAGCCCTCAAGAAGCATATTACTAAATAAAAATAAAAAATAATATAAGTACGTACTTAAGTACAGAAAGGACTAGACACAGGAAAGGCGTGCGTACATTACATTTTTCTGTATTTTGCTCACATGTATCCGCCATCAGTATCAGTCAACTAAATATATCTTTGAAATATACCTTTACATTGTGGTGGTACATGTTTATACATTAATTGTAGTATACCTATAAACTGGATAATAAGTCTAGTAGTAATGTATATGCATGTGCGGATTACGCAATTTATAAACATTTATGATAAGTATGTCAAATCATACTCCACTTCACTCCATTCCACTTCCAATGGGAATTAGTGAAGTGATGAAATGGAAATGATATTCCACTCCATTGATATATTGTCCATGTAACAAATCTGGTCTTTTTGTAAGTACAGCTGCAGTAGTATGTATTGTTTACTATTCGTCATAAATATTTTCTCGAATTACTGTTTATCGCATACCATGAATTTTAATGAGGTAGGCAACAACGTGTCAATATTTATTTTTGTACACTTTACACAACTACATACATACTTATACATGCATACAAGCCTATACATACTTAGGCACATTCATAAGAAAATATTTTGCGAAATGAGTTTTGTGGGAGTACTGAAAAGCATCACAACCTTTTATCGTGTAATGCAAAGGATCAGTAATTATTTATACTATGAGCAATTCTCTTGTTTTAATTTGTGTAATTAAATGCAGTTTAGTTAGACTTTGCTATGCATGCACTTTAGAGTAACTAAAGCCAAAAGGTTGTGATTACACGGAGTTTGTTAGTTTAACTATCAATTGAATTAGTTTAAATCCCTTATGCTAAGTACGTCACTTTAGTAATCGCATTCGTATCGTATCGTATGGAATGGAAAGGGCAGCAAGTTGCTAGAATTGGAATACCTAAATATTTCATGAGAGCATGACGTTAGGTTTTGATAGGAAGGCAAGGGCAGATTAAGTTAGGTAGATTATAGTTTGTCATTTGTCAAATATGCTTAAACCTCTTTAAACCTTATACACCTAAAGAACTATGTTCTATAATAAACACACATACAATTAGGATGATATGCGTTTTATTACTACTACATGCCGTACATACTATGTATGTAGATACAAGTACCTTTTGAGCTCGTGTCGTATTTAAATCACTTAACTTGTTCAGCCTCATTTCTGTTGAGCCAGACCAGTGTTACACAATCCCTACCCTACTTGTTGTCTATTGCCAGTATACAGATACCCTTGACTTACTACTAAATAAGTCAAGTCAGAATTCTATGTACCCTTATGTATTAACGCAGAAATATTAACAAAGCTTATTGATTTACATTTTATATTATAGTAGTAGCCTTAAGCTTAGGTTGCTCATATCTCTCTAATATTAATATTATGTGATACCTAAGTTTATTGGAATTGAGTTACGTACTGGTCTGGAATATCAATCAATCAATGGCTCAGCATTTTAGTGAGATTAGCTGTACTGTACAGGCAGGTAAGTAATATCCTTAATTGAAAGTAGAATCATCTTCGTCATCATATTACCAATTACTGTACAGAAGTATAACGTGATTGATAATGTATTTGGGTCTATATAATGGAGTGTTTCGTATATCCAAGCAGAATACTGTATAGCAGAAAGCTGCAGATTGCAATTCTCTCTAATGCTTATCAAATTAATTATTATCAGCCCGTGCATTCGCATTCGCTACACTTAAATACTTGACTTGGATTGACTCCGACTCGGGAAATGGTCTTGCTTTTGCTGGCATTTCGCCGCAACCGCAAAGTAACACACACAAACACAAAGGTAATATGTTATGAAATTAAATTAAGCAGAGGAGTGGCGTAAATTAGGTATTCCACTGTGTAATTATAGCTTTTGGCATATGACTTCCTATGTACATATAGTATGTACTATATAGAAAGAGAAATGTGAAACGACACAATTAAATAATATATAAATAGAAAGGCAAAGGCACTTCTTGTGTTTTCTTCCTTGTTGCCCTTGCCAAACCCAACCCATTGCATTGGAGTCACCATAGGATATGACGAAAAACATGAACAGATGTAGCATGCATAATATAAAGTAGATAGACAAGCACGGTGCGTAGGTGAATTGAATTCGTTCTGTTTTTCTCTATTTAGGTCAGAAAACATTTCACGTATGAATACACTGTAGATGATATAAGTAATGTTTAATGAATAATAAAACTCTTAGGTATGTTACCCTGTTCAACATAAGTATACTATTGTGTAGAGCATTCGTCTAGAAAATATAATATTTGTCCCTTTGTATTATTTAGAACACATTGCATTGCCTTTTCAATTGGCTTAGGTATTGTAAAACTGAAACCTACATATTTAAAAATTTTCATTAACAGCAACTTGCTATTGCTAAGCTATGCGAATATATATAATTAATATGAAAGCCTTGGATATCGTCTTTTATTATGAGCATTCGTAAGTATCATCAACTCGTTCCAAAAATGGCAATTTAAAATGTATAACAAAAAGTGCAAAATTGAATACCGGTACGTAAGCAAGAATAGAATTTCATGAAAGCTAACCAGGTTCTTTCAAACACGCTGTGCTTCATGTCCACTTTAAATCGGACCCCTACCAAATAAGTATTTTGGGTACACAATACTCATAGAAAAGTTCTCTTATTTAACAAAATTAAGCATCCTGTATACCATCTATAGGTATCTATTTACTTATTATTCACTACATAGATATGCATATGCCGTCTACTATGAAGTATTTAATACGACTGAATAAAGAACACGGGTATTCATTATGCAAAACGAATACATGTCATTTCTGTCCACTATAAGTGAAGTGACACTTTTGATTTGATGACAATAATGAAAGGTAACTACACTTGAATATTTGAGTATAATATTTTGACTGGATTACATAGGACCAAAGGGAAGGGTGGGTAGATATTAGATATCATTTCATAGAGAATGAAAAACAATATGCCCAATAAGTGCACTGATATGTATCATTTAGGAATTGTTAATAACGACACACTTCGCTTGCAATATCCACAAAGAGTGTTTATTTACTGTTGTGCTAAGTATTTATTCATGGCGTGTATAGGAGCGTCTCTACTTTGTTTGAGTAGGTAGAAGGTACTTATTTTAAAGGGTGAGACTTTCGTGATGTGGTACTTGAACTTTACTACTTCTTGGTGCACTATACACATGATACACGTATTCTTAGCTTAATTACTCGTATAGTAATATATAAGATTAATGTTTTTTACATACGCATGTAAAAAAGATTATATTATGCTAATTGTATGCATTCACGCATCGGTCGATAGAAGGCAATTGCGTTTTCTAACTTTAAGGTAGCCAAAGGAAAGTAAATTGCTGGACAATAAAAAGTTTACGTTTTCCACGCATGAATTTAAGAGTTGAAGTTGAAACTGTTGGTTAAACACGTATACCGTTATACGTAAACACGCCAAAAGCTAAACAATAGCTTTTTGGTTCATGGGATACTAAAAGTATGAGCAAGAAGTTATTAACTTACAAGTATTACAAATTTTTCAACTAGTATGTGTTAGACCTGCTGAATATGTCTTATAATTCATCATATTTTTGATATTCACCGAAAGTAAATGCATACAAAATAATTTTTATATTTCATTTTAAATTAATGACTTTTCCGCCAATGCACAGAATCACAGAAATGCCAAAGAACACAATCTTTGTTCATTCCAGCCAGTCAAGTCTATAATTTATATATTAATTTATTTTTCACGAGCAACTTTGGAGGACTTGTACAGTGTAGTCTAATGAATATATGGTAGTATCTGGGCCCATGTCAAGTCATTTTAATGTCTTGTGTCGCCAGATAGGGAATACATTTTAGCAAAAATCAGATAGTAAACATGTCCGCCCAAATTGAATGACAAATGTAAAAATAAATATTTTATTGCGCCATCGCAGCATCCATGTTATAAATTCGTTTTGCTGTCATTGTATACTATTGTAATAATATTCGTACTTTATCATGCAATTACAGTACCATTGATACTCGGTATGTTATTCCAAGTTTTAGCTAATCCAGTAGTAATTCCGTGTCATAGTACTACGAGGTTCAAAAATTACACATTTCTAATATCGTAGATTTTGTCTTTCAAAAATGCACATTGAACAGTCATATTTGGTGTTATAATTTATGGTCGTTGAAGTTCGTCCCCCAGGAGGAAGTGCAGATATATTACACTGCATTGCGCCTGTTTTTGGTTAGATACCAATTACCCCAGTATTAGAGTTAAAACTACAGTTATATGTATTTCATACTTAAGTAATGCATATATCAGTAGTGTAGTTAAATAAAGTAGCACCTCAAGTAATGAATACTATTCATAAACACATGAGAAAGTTTCGTTGCATGGTTTTGGTTTTGGCATTTAATGTATTTTCCTGTTTAGCTGATTGTGAGTTACGGTTAGCGTTACTTTAACCGTTTAGCCATGCAGATGAATTCGGAATTCATGTAAAATGGGGAGTGTAAATACCTCCACACACGAGTTTCAGTATTATTGCTTTTGCTAACTTTGGTAGCTAGCTATGTAGTAAGTAGTTACTTTTTACTTTAGGGTGTTAATGCTAGTATACTACATTAGTGCATTATATATGTATACGTAATAACGTAATGCATTTATAGCTTAGCTTTGGCTGGCATTACGTGACGACTTCATATGTTGTGCTGTGTTGTGTATTTACTATTTACCATTTGCCATTTACGTTATTTATGGATGTTGCATTACATTTGCGTTTTACGTAGTTTGGCACTAACAAGTGCATAGGCACAGTAGGATACACCATTCATCCCATGTGCTGTTCCCTCTGATAACAATTTATCGTCAATAAAAGTGTGACAACTAAGGCGACTATCACCAACGTAAGTAAGAACACTCCTTCCCTTTTCTCTTTACTCACTCTTGAGTGAAATCCCTTATGATATTCCTTACGTCTCGATGCATCTTCCCATTTATTTACACAGAATACACCAAGGACCATTTTCCCAGATTTATATTTTTGGTTGTAGTCTGAAGTCTGAAGTGATCTAGAATTTCGACATTCTCTAGCTAATGTAAATTGTACATACTACCTAACTACCTACACATGCTACAGGGTTTCGTATACACCTATTGAATACTTTCAAGCAAAATCCTTCCAATGGAATAGCCGTTTGTGATTTAATTTCAGGAAGGGATTTGAGTTTACATTAAGCTAAATTGTATATGATGGCGAGATAAGATATTATGTACATAGACGAATTATCATCACATCCCATGGAACGTCATAAATGTCACAGGCAGTACAAATAAATTACACCAAAACAGCAATAAACGCTCACTTTGTTCGTTATAGTCGTTTTTGTAATCCTATTATTGCCTAACTATATTATACTACTAAGAATGTAGTAAAAGCATCTAACTAACAGTACTAAAGTAGTCAAAAAATAGCTTAATAGTAGTCGCCCCCCATAAACAATAACTAAAGTCACGTCATACAAATACATATTATGTAGTGGTGTGGTGTGGTGATATGCGTTATTTGCGGGGAAGCACAATTAGCTAAACTGCATATAGCAAACCATTTGAGATAGAAATCTAGAGCATTACTTATCCGCCTTATCTTTCCATCCAAGGTGAAGGGAACTTTTGTGGTAGTTTCTAGCAAGCCGTCTTTTCTTTAAGGTGATTGCATGGCATGCTATGGGATTTTAGGCACATTTAACTTAACGTATGACAACACATAAATTAAGAAAGTAACATTACGTAGGTCACATTTATATTAATCTTTATGCATTTAATTTGACTATGTAGAATACACTGTCCCTTAAAAGTCAGCAAGATCCTCGGCTGCACTGCGTGTTTGTCAAAAATATTTTTCTTTTCTTCAAACAAAGCGTTATTTAAGATATTACTATATTTAATGATATTATATGTAATGTTTACCAATCTGCAGAGCGACAACTTTTGGATGCCAAAAAAAGTTGCACTGTGATTAAATGGTCTTTCTATGTAAAAAAGAAAAGCTAGTGATTCCTTATTTTCTTGACGCACGGTAGTAAATATTGCTAACAGTTGTTCATATGGGACTGGGATTTAAAAAAATATGATTTTAATCCTTTTTTGACCTACAAATGTATGGTACCTGCGACAAGTTACTTTATTTGATATTCATAAATTCACTAAATAACAATAGCATGCGTAATACCTCTACTTGATAATTACTAATGTAGGTAACACAATGCATAGATCTACCTAATGACTTCTATAAGGGTGATGTCTAACTGGCTAACGTTTCTATTCCTCATCAGTAGAATATTGACATTTTTCGACAACATGATAGTATGCAATATTATATTTGATTTGGAAGATCATGATCATAGGAAGCAAAGTCATCGTGACCTTAAAATAAATGAGCTTATCAAGATAATTTTTATGGCGTTCAATTTTGTCATTTTTGTATGTACATACTTGCAGGGAAAGTTCTATTATGTTCATAAAAAAGTTTTACCCTTATAAATAGCTAAGTACTAGAGCTAATATTACTTACATTAATATGACATACGGTATTTTATATCATAGTATTATATCTGGAGGTACTAAAACTAAATTACGTATAGAATAAATAGGTCATTTTAATTGATTTTTAATAGTACTTTCTTCATATGGAAATGTGTTCTAAAATGTCAACACATATACTAGATACTTTACGATGGGGTACTTTCTTCCCCAGAGGGATCATAAAACGCACACCACGCAACAAAAAAGTCCACATTACTGTATTCCCTGTCCTGCCCTGTCTTAAATTACCAGCATACTACATACTTACGGCAAAAGACGGATGAAAGATAAAAGACGATAAAGAACATATGTGTTGCTTATGCTTCATAAGTGTACTGTAGGCATCGTGTTACTTTTATTCATAGACAAATTATTGTGATCTGTTGTATGTTATACATGTGTAGGTCTGGGGAATGTTATACTAGATCTCGTAGTATTGTATAAGGTATACCTGCATACAAATAGACAGTTAGTAAGATATTTAATAGATAACTCTAATTGTTTAGGAATGTCAAGTACTTCTTGAAGACTTAAGTGGTAAACAATATTACATAGCAACTTTCAGATTGCAAGTATACGTATACTTTGCATTTCAAAGCATATACTTACTATTCTCTAGAAAAGAATGTATATTATACTATATATTATTCCACCACTTTTAAGTTCTTAAAATGTGACGCAACCCTGTGTAGTTGATCACTCATGAAAGTACTGCATGACTTTAAAGGTCGAGAGAAAGCTGAACATAAAATCCACAAAGTAGACTTTCCTTAATTTCATCGATATAGGTATGCTTAATGCATGTGCTTACACTGAGCAATATGGGATACATTAATATGGCAATATTTTGCCCATAGACGCATATCATATTACATACCTATTACTATTACCAATATTTTACAATATCATAGGGTACGCATAAAGTACTATACATAAAGGTTGACTTTTTCATTGCTGGTAATAATTCTCAAGTAGGTAAATGCAAAGGTCGACAGAAAACTTCGGGACTACATAGAATAAAGCATTCAGTGTATGTATTAGTCGTAAAATAAATTAATGAGTATAAATTACGCACTGCTTTTTGCCTAAAGTTTGTAATAAAATATTAGATTCAAAGCGCACAGCAAAGCAACTGTATGTAGACACTCACCACCAAGCATTTACAAGTACTGGACTGTGATAACAACAGCCAATTTGCAAATATTCCTTTGCTTACTTACAAATAAACTTTCACCCGGTCTGCTATTGTTGTGGAATATGGTAAAGTTCATAAGTTCATAATCACTCTGCCGCATAATCTTGTGGGAAGACAATAGTAAATAGAAATGACACTTTTGTGTAGCATCTCTTAAGGTTCAACATAAGTATTTATGTGTGTGCTCCATGTACATTTATAAGTATTATGTTCATTGCTAGCCTCGAACCCATTCCATACTTGGATATCGTATGCAGATTACGTAAGCATATCTGGATATATCTTTTCAGTTGCAGAATCGAAAAGGAAATGTGCAAATATTTACACTGTCACATTATACACTAGTAGCCTTTACGTGAGAAAATAAAGCATGTGAAAACAAAGAGAAATTACAAATGCTTTCGGCATTCTGTACGCATTGTGTCCGTATGCATGTATTAATCAAACAGTTCATTCAAACAGACTTTCATTTCGTTTGTGTTCTAGATTTTGTAAAGTCCCTGAACAAAGTGTTTCTCAGTTAGAGAAATCTATGAATGAAGAAAGCAAAATATTACATTACATTATTATTATCTACTTGCATATGTAGATTCTATATAGGAATATTGTACTCCTTAAAAGAATAGAATCACTGCAATTTTTATACTAATAGATAACAAATGTATTTCAACCGAATAAGTTTTAAAAATGTATACCAAATCTATGAATTTATTAAATTTTTTATCTTGTACTAATAACTGTGATCGAACTGTTATAAGTACTTGTGGTTTAGACTATTCAAATTTTAAGGCTACGCATAAATACATACACTTATAGTACTTCCTAATTACAAATATCTAGAAAATACTGCAAATACGTATATATGAAAAAAGTGATATGTTTCATATTGCATCATAAGTTATATGTAACACATCCCTAAATAAACTCTTATTTGCCATTTTTCAGAACAAATTCTCAATATAAGTACTTAGGTGTGTAAAGTGTAAATGCATTGCTTTAGTAGGCAAATCGGCCGGTGTAGCTATAATATAATGGAATCTTCTTCCCTCGTGGGTTGCACGAACCACTTTTGGCACGAATATACATACGAATGAATTGAAGGTTCACGTTCGCACAAAAGTACACAAAACTACATTTACACACACAAAATATTATTATTGTCTAAGCAATTATTATAAAATTGGTAAATAATCGTTTCGTATAGCTTCTTTCGTGTTTTATACAAGTTTTATATAAACTGTGTCATTTAGGTGTGCATAAATCAATTTACACTCCTACACAATACTGCCTGATTGAAGAACCAGATTGGAAGATTTGTTTGTACAGTACATACATTAAATAACATAAACACTAATATAGGAGCAGTGTCAAATGGTAAAGGCTTGGTTATTTTAATATGATTATATAAATACAGATAAAATACAGATAGAATACTATTAACAAATATTTGTCATGTTAAGTAAACAGTTACGCTTGTTAACTGTAAGCGACGCATTCCTTCAAGGCTTGCTAAATTATTATTTAAGCTGTCACAAAAAATAAATTTTGATATATATTTTTATAATTTTTCAGGTTACAAGACTAACGAAAACACTTGCGTAATAGTAAAGAAAATTACAATAACTGCAAAATATGTAAGTTAATATTTCGCATACTCATTTCTATTAATCCGGTAAGTTGGTATACCTACCAACTAAATCCTTTACAAATTACAATGCATACATATGTAAATAAAGATACGAAAAATTTCATGCAAATTGTTTTGTTTTTTCTTTTAATAACCTTAAAAATCATTTAATTTGATAGTAATTTTGACAAAATGAAAATATATGCGGAACTCCTCGAATTATTTATTAAAGCAAATAATTTTTTTCCTACCAATATTTAGATAAAACAGGTGTAACCAATAAGTAGTTGGTTGGTACTTATTACTACTTGTTTGTAATGTCCTTTAAGCAAATCTCTACTGTACATATACACACTGTATATGTACTTATACATATACATATAGTATATCCCGAAATTAAAGATCCCCTCCAAAGTTTATGCACAATATTCTGAAGGACTACGTAGCAAATGTTTACTAATAATAACTACTGCTGTTGCTATAATACATAATGTGTTCCGGAATTGCTTTATTAAGTTATTTATTACACTTACTACATGAGACTTTAAGGGAATTTGACTAATTGTAAGTCCATTCTTTGATATCAGTATACAGAACAATAACAATTGTGTTTCTTGCGTGTTGTTTTTAGCAGAGCTTTCGAGATTTGTTTACGTCAGCGTACGTACAAGAGTCTTCACTAGTGCCTTGGGATTTGTTATACAGTCGTAATAAAATACAAAATTGTTTTAGACACGTCCTCACAGAAGACTAAATTCTAAATGAGTTCCACTCTTCCACTCCTCTTCCATCCATCTGCATCAGTACATTCCCCAATTTCTAATTGCTCAGTAGAAACTAAGTAAATGCTA